>SNQJ01S0211719.1:15889-31089 GCA_010110895.2 Picea sitchensis | reverse complement strand
ACTAAGACAACTGAGAGGGGGGGGGGTGAATCAGTTGTAATTGAGCTTAAACAATTTTAAGTCTATTAAAACATTATTAATCTCTCTTCAAGTGATCATCAACAGAATACAACATATGGATAGTAAAAGTAAAGACCATCAGTCACACATAAGATATACACAGAGACAAATTTTTACAAGGAAACCCATAAAGGGAGAAAACCTCTTCTTCTTCGAAATGATAGGTAGTCTTTTAAGTTCTGTACATCATCTATAATTGAGCACAAACTCAATGTGAGGCTGCTACCTTTTTTTTACAAGCTGCAACTTGTTTGAGATCACCAACTCTCTGGTCTCTCTAGCACCCACTAGAAGGAAGCACCAACTCCCTTAATGTTCCAGCACCAACTGGATGGAAGCATCAACTTCCAGTTACACAGGCTCCAACCTGTATAACAGAGAACACTAGTTCTCCCTTGCACCACCCTGCCACCCTGGTTTCTCTGACTGCAACTAGATGGAAGCTACAACTTCTTGTGTTCAAGATCTCACTTGAACTTCTGAGGACAACAGTCCTCCCGAGAACCTCCCAACCTCCCTAGAATATGTATGAATAAATAAACATTCGACTATGCAGATAAATCAATTCTTACCACTCTTTCTTTGTTCTGTAAATCTGGTCTTCTACTAACTATTCTGCTATTCTTCTCTTCCTTTGTCTGTTCAGCAGGTCTTCTCTGCATCAACTTGTTCTATCATCTTGCTCTGCTTCTGCTTCTCTTCATCATCTGTTACTCTTCTTTGATTTTCATCTCACACTGTGCATATTTTCAATCTCACACAGCACGTTCTATGATTTTTCCTTTCTTACAGTTTCATTCGTTTCTCATACAGAACAACCAACCACACGCCGTCTGTCTCATTTTCTTTTATACATGCTCACGACGGTTCAACTTCCCATCTCCTTAGGGAAAAGGAAGACAACTGTCTCAGCAACTCAAACACCAACTAATCGATAATCATGAGTCCAATTCGCTAACAGATTCGAAACTGGGGAGTTAACTGTGAGAGAGAACAGTAACCCTCCGATCAACACTTGATCTGATGGTTCAGATCATTCCACGATTTTGCATATCACGATTTCGACATTCCTGATGTTCAATGTTCTTGTCACTTACAAATCCCGATCCACAAAACTCTGTAAAGAAGTCAGATCAACGGTTCAGATCACATCTTGATCTGACGGTTCAGATTCAGTCGAGATTTCACACATCGCGATTTCGACACTCTTGACGTTTAGTGTTTTTGTCACTTCAAAGTCCCGATCCACGAAACTCCATAATGGAGTCGTATCAACAGTCCAGATCACATCTTGATCTGACGGTTGCAATTACATCACGATTTCGCATATCGCGATATCAGGATTCTTGATGTTAATATTCTTTGACATCTCCAACACTTGATCCTTGAAACCTCGAAATGGACTTGGATCAACGGTCCAGATTCAATCTTGATTCAATGGCTGTGATTGAATCAGGATTTCACATATCACGATTTTAGAATTCTTGTTGCATTGTTTCTTTTCCTTTTGATGTTACGATTCACGAAACTCCAATAAGGACTGGAATCAACGGTCTAGATTCAATCTTGATTCAATGTCTACGATTAAATTAGGATTTCGCATATGGCGATTTCAAAATTCTTGTTGCATTGTTTCTTTTGTCTCTCCATTTCGCGATTCGCGAAACTCCGATATGGAGTTGGATCAACGGTCCAGATCTGATCTTGATTCAATGGTTGCGATTGAATTGCGATTTTGACATTCTTGTTGCATTGTTTTCTTGTCTCTCCATGTCGCGATTCGTGAAACTCCGATATGGAGTTGGATCAACGGTCCAGATCTGATATTGATTCAACAAATGCGATTAGGTCGTGATTTTGCATATCGCGAAATTGGGATTCCTGTGGATGATATTACTTGACATCTCCAACTCTCGATCCCCGAAACTCCGACATGGACTGGAATCAATGGTCCAAATTAAACCTTAATCTGAGGGCTGAGATTAAATCACAATTTTTCATATCGCGATTTCGAGAGGTTAGGGAACATCGTTCCTTTGACTCTCCAGTCAACGAACTGATGATCTATCCCCATGTGTCCTACTCGTAAATGGACGGTCCTCCTTCTTTCGAAATTTTGTATGCCCACTTCTCCTTGTACTTTAAAGAGCGTGCAGGTTCTCCTTGATCCAACGATGGTTGGGTCCTGATCTTGGATCTAACGTCTGAGATCTGTCCTCCTCTTTAGTGCGCTCTTCTTGTCTACATTCAGATCTGACGACCCTCGTTCTATCGAGAATTTGAAGGGGATCCAACGAACAAAAATGCTTCTCAAACCTTACGGGCCTACCTCTTCAGCATGCTCTTATTCAAATCTGACGGCCATCGGGAATTCATGAAGAGATCCAACGAACACGGTTGTTGCTCTTCCCCGATTATCACTACACCACTGATTATCGCTGCTGTACTCAAGCCATCATCACTACTGTACTTTCCATCAATGACAAGTATACGCTGCCTGTAAAACATGCCACCAATCCTCTGTACATTCTTCCTGTACTCATGCCATTCGCTGTCTGTTAAATATTTGCCAACATAGTGTGCTCTACGTGTATTGTTAGCAATGTGAATCACAATATCTAGTTGAGAATCCATGATAACCTACATGGAAACCCAATCATATACAATGTAATTAAGGGTGTGGGGTTGTATGCATAAAGATTTAATGTTTTGGAGGGATGACATGCCAAATTGCAAGCTGGTGCTATACAATATTTTGTGGAGGGATGACATGCCGAACTGAGAGCTACTACTATACATGATGATTTTTTATGTGTATGACCCATGGCGTCGTGGCATGCTCAAGAAAAAAGGTGGTAAGCACAGTGAAATATATGAATGGGGTGTCCCATGTTGTGATTGTGATATGTCTATATAGTGTTCCCAAGGTTGAGTTTTTTTTCCTATATAATGTTCCCAAGGATGTGTGTTTTTCCTAGACGAGGTTGGCCTATGAGAAGACCACCAATGATAGTAGTTTCATAATAATGGTGCACTATATTTGATACATAATAAGTTGTTGGCTAATAGCTATTGATACGAGTGAGAGATTCCATTATCAGTCATGCCTCATCATGACACTGGTCATCCTTAATATCTATATCATGCACTTGGTTGAGAGGTTTGAAGAAAGCAGTGATGGTGGTGAGAATCAAAGTGCATGCATGCGGGAGAGGATTTATGTCGGTTGTACTACCGAAGATGAGTTGTTCTACTGAGTGGTGTGTCTTTGTGTTGGATAAGACTACATATTTTTTTGGATAACTGGATATGTATGTTTCCTTGGTGTTTGATGAGAGTAGGAGTGTGAGGGAACAAGGTGGAAAGATGCAGAGAAGGGCTTGAAGAGAAGGCAACAAATTTACTTTATCAGGATGTAGTAAAGTGTTTTGGTTAACGCACATATAACACCCCAACCACCTAGAGGGACGGGCCTCATTCCAATCTGTTCAGCCAATAAGGTTAACAATGACCTTCACCTACCGTGTTCTCAACTGAATCTTGGGCCTCATTCAAATCTGTTTAGCTAATAAGGCTAGCCGTTGACAACGATCTTCAACTACCGTGTTCCCAACTAAATCTTGGCTTGCGTTACATAATTCATAGCATCGTGCAAAGAACCGAAAGGCTCTATCATCCATTCATATCATTGTGCAAAGAACCGAAAGGCTCTATCATCCATTCATATCATCGTGCAAAGAACTGAAAGGCTCTATCATCCATTCATAGCAATGGCAATTATCCATTCGTTACAGTGTGCAAAGAACCAGGACTGTGCTAATTGAAATGGAAACGAAAGTAGGATGTGAGTCTGGATCTGCCATTCTCTATTATGCCGATGTGTGCAGACGTGAATCGGGAAAAGCAAGTATCAGATTCATTATCTGTTTGGAAAACGATGGTACTATTTTGGAAAAAATTAGTGCATATCTGAATGCCGATTTCAAAGTAACTAGCACTTCAGCCAATTACAAATCGCTCATATGTGGCCTACAACATGCCATTTCGCTTGACATTAAGCACTTGACTGCCCGTGGACATTTCCACAACATAGGAAAGAAGGTAGGTGCCCTTTCCTCTCTTGAATTTAGAATTAATATTTCCATTAATACCATTTATTCATTGTATGTTGTGTGTTTGAGTAGGTCATGGGTACGAAAACAGTTCAAAAACTGTGGGAGAAAAGATTATGTCGGAGAGTTCGGGAACTGGCATCCAATTTTAACACATTTAAATTTGACGATATCCATCGTGAAGATAATACTGGAGCAATTTCATTGGCCCACGAAGGGTTCGGCCGTACTTTTGTAGATCAGACTGATAGTCTACGACATGAGATTTTTGAGATCTGCAAACTTTCAGAACCTGCGAAGGATTATGTTATGGAACATAGGTTGGATGGCTACCACACACTCAAACTTATTTTGGACAAGATTCAAAGTTGGTTCCCTCAAGCCCATAAAGAGATTCTACGCATGTGTGTTAAAATTAGTAAGGAGATGGGGCAGAGGTACAAGCTAAGGAACAATAGGGTTATGGCCTCCCTCTTAGCTAGGTTTCTCAGAGGCTAGGGTTGCTTTCCACACCGATGCATGTCTAAATTCTTTATATGTGTTCATACATCATAGGGAATAATTATGATAAACTTTAATAAAACTGTGTACCATTCTTTTACATTAATAAAGAGGATTCATTCATGTATATGTGTTGTTAAAAAGACCATGTTCTTTTAAAAATGGTTTAGCTGCAGAGTTAATTAAAAATGGTTTAGCTACAGAGTTAATTAAGAGGGAAAATAGAAAAATGGTAAAAAATACCATTCATTCATGTATATGTGCACTTAAAAATAGTTTAGCTGTAGAGTTAAGAGAGAAAACAAACAAATGGTTATTATGTGCAAATTTGAATTTTTGAACAGACAAATGGTTATTATGTGCAAATATTGGAATCTTTGAATAACTGGATTACCCTATTGAGACGTATTTGTGAATAGAGAATGACAAATTTTGTGATGAAGCTTATCTTCGGTTCAGTGTATTTCCCAACTATATATATACAATATACTGTTCTTTGTCGTCCAAATACAACTTCCATGTATCTTTATCAAACAATTATAATAACCCAAAAATTGTTACTATTTATATTCACTTGTTAGGTTTTTAACATTGTGACAAAGAATTCTCCAATTTGGGATTTTGAATGTTATTATATTAAGTTTATTGTTATGATTATTGAATGTTATTAGTCCCTACCATGGGACTATAGCAATGAGTTTTCTTTTGATGTGACATTAATTTGCTTTTTACCATAAATTTGTGTATGTAATGTAATGTTTAACATAAGAAAACAAATATATATTTTTGGATATAATAAAAATATTTGTGTTTCTCATTTCTAATTGGTTGACATAATTGAAGTGTTATTGCTCCCTTCACGTCTTTCAACATGTAAAATTAATTACATAATCAATGAATTTCACCAATCACCACATCTAAATATAAAAAGTTGTACTATGTNTGTGTACCATTCTTTTACATTAATAAAGAGGATTCATTCATGTATATGTGTTGTTAAAAAGACCATGTTCTTTTAAAAATGGTTTAGCTGCAGAGTTAATTAAAAATGGTTTAGCTACAGAGTTAATTAAGAGGGAAAATAGAAAAATGGTAAAAAATACCATTCATTCATGTATATGTGCACTTAAAAATAGTTTAGCTGTAGAGTTAAGAGAGAAAACAAACAAATGGTTATTATGTGCAAATTTGAATTTTTGAACAGACAAATGGTTATTATGTGCAAATATTGGAATCTTTGAATAACTGGATTACCCTATTGAGACGTATTTGTGAATAGAGAATGACAAATTTTGTGATGAAGCTTATCTTCGGTTCAGTGTATTTCCCAACTATATATATACAATATACTGTTCTTTGTCGTCCAAATACAACTTCCATGTATCTTTATCAAACAATTATAATAACCCAAAAATTGTTACTATTTATATTCACTTGTTAGGTTTTTAACATTGTGACAAAGAATTCTCCAATTTGGGATTTTGAATGTTATTATATTAAGTTTATTGTTATGATTATTGAATGTTATTAGTCCCTACCATGGGACTATAGCAATGAGTTTTCTTTTGATGTGACATTAATTTGCTTTTTACCATAAATTTGTGTATGTAATGTAATGTTTAACATAAGAAAACAAATATATATTTTTGGATATAATAAAAATATTTGTGTTTCTCATTTCTAATTGGTTGACATAATTGAAGTGTTATTGCTCCCTTCACGTCTTTCAACATGTAAAATTAATTACATAATCAATGAATTTCACCAATCACCACATCTAAATATAAAAAGTTGTACTATGTATTTATTATTATGCATTATTATATTTATATTATATTTATTATCTAATATATTATTTATTATTATATTTATGTTATATTTAGTATCTAATATATTATTTATATTATATTTATTATGCCATATAATAAATATATATTATTAAATTTGAAAGGTTTATTTTCAAAAAGAAAAATTGAATATTTTTAAAATGCAATTTGCATTTGGCTAGCTTAACTTGATTGGAAGGAAATTTAGGTTAATCCCAAAACAATACAACATCCACATTAAAGTAAAATGTGGTTAGAGATCCTGGCCAATATGGCATATGAAAAATCTATAAACTAAGTGTCATGGAGCAACACGTCTTCCTCCATTCCTTGTGAGTCTAGGTTGAATTCTTTGAATTCCAATCATTCTGATGGTATAGTTCTCTGTGTTAATTTTTTTCATTTAAAATCTTTACAAATTGATTAATTTTTTTCATTTAAAATCTTTACAAATTGATTTCTTTTAAGACTATGAAACTAGCCCCTAGTTAACATATTTTTCATGTTTCACAGTGATCATCATAATCAATAATTATAGGGTGTGAGCTATCATCTCCATTTCCAAATCTAATCGGCAGGGACTAAGCTGCCATGGAGCCCTTGTCTATATATAGATAAGGTGACTAATCAAAATAAGGTATATATAGTCTTTTCATTCCTTCGTCATTACATAACATTAAAAAAATGACAAATTATTTCTCCTTGAATAAGACACCCAACTAATGTGAATTGATAACCAAAATAAGAGAGAGACAGATATTTAAATATAAAAGAGAGGTGGGTTAGCTTAAGATTTTGCACTCAGGGTGCATTTTTGAGTTTGTTAGGTCTGGTTCCTCCTCTATGTAAATTGGACATTGCTACTTCACAACAAAGTTTAGTAGAGACTCCACATTGTTACATATTCTTTGCTTGAGGGTTTCTACCTCTCATTTCTTATTATTAAAATCTTAGTATAGGGAACCATTTTCTTTAGCAAAGTGATGGATTCCTCTTCATGTTTTCATTGATTCCATTTCATTTTTCTCTATCTTAGAGACATTGTTCAAATTCACAAATCACATTGTATAACTTCTCCATAGTGATTTGAGAAGTTTTATCGGTCAATGGAGTTCTCTCATATGAGATTTTGGGTTGGCTAGTGTGAGACACAAAGGCCTTAAACCATTAATTTATGTCCAACAAATCCTTCTGTAGTGTTTCAACAATGGTCTTAGCTTTGGCTCATGGTCACACTCTCGCATGAGTCTCCCATGCTATAAGACTCTGACAAACCAAATCAATGAGAAGACCCATATTTCATACTATAATCACCCATACATCCCTTCTTATTAGTCATCCCTTATAAACAATGAATGATAATGGTCTAGGGTGGAAATATATTTTTCCTTAATAAGAATAGTTCGTACATTCTCTAGGTATGTTTCCATCCACAAAATTTTTGGAGAGAATTGTCTCCATAAATTCTTATAAGTAACGTATCCCATCAAATTAGTTGATGGAGGGAGGGGTTGTTGGGCACATGGGCCTAATCATCTCCTTCCAACCTTTTTCCTTTCCAAGGGGGAGTCCAACTCAATCCACAAGTGGCTACTGGTCGATTGTTCTTTTAATATAGACAAATCTACAATCAACTAGTAAATTGACCACCTTTCTACAACAACCAATGTATCTTGCTACTTCTCATGAGGAATTCATGTATTTATTATTGAAAATATCAATTATTAGCTTCAAATTACCTTTGGGATGGTTTTTCTGAAACCAACATTTAAGGATTCCTTAATTCCTAAGGTGAGAGCTTCAAATTTAGTGTTATTATTCATTTCTTTTCTAATGCATCATTGAATAATACTTTATAATATGTCATTGTTGGGTCATAAAGACTGGTTCATAAGGACCCCTTTTGGCCTTGCTAGTATCAAGTTTCCTTTAGATGTGTCATTAAAGTTCAATTTCATCCATCCATGTTGGGGGGGAGTCTACCACTGATAATATATTTAGGTCTTAGTGGTGTTAATAGCCACAAGAGGATAACCAATTTGGTGAAAGCGAGGTAGTGTTATAGTTCCCACTAAGGTTCAATTCCTCAAAGAACTATCCAACTTGCTCCTACAAGGGGGTCCTTGATTAGCGAGATGTCACAATCGTTAAGTTAGACTGGGTGCTACACACCCAAGATGGAGTATATAGAAGAGCTAACCTCTTTTAAGAAATTTAATTCCCAAACTTCATCATATGAATCTTTCTCAAGTTTCCTCTAGTAGTTGTCCTTAATCAAGGGAAGGATTTATCCTTGTACCCAAATTTGTAGGAATCTCTACTTCATTCTTTGGGATGTTTTCCATTATGAAATTTCTAGATTTGGCACTCATTGTTTCTCATATTGAAATTTATATCTTTTTCCAAATCAAATCCTTTGAAGAAATTTTTCCTTCTAAAATCTTACTAAACCATACTCTAAATTTTGGAAAAACATTCTATACCATTTTAAGGAGGGTGATTTCCAAGGAGATTTGTGCCTCTTGTAAAATTATTCTATAGACTCTACATCTAAGGTAAAGTACCCATTGAACTTTCCCCACAGTCACCATACTTCTTTTGCAAAAATATAATTAAGGAGTATTTGGTTTCCATCTTTAACTTTTTAAAAACATCTACTACATCTAAGGGGTTATTTGACTCACCTCTTATTTAGAGCTTCTTTTGATAACATCTCACCTTTCCATATTTTGAGTTTTTCTAAAGTCTCTTCCGCTTTGACACATAATATGTAGCCTTCTTTAACATAGTAAGTTCTTTCTCTTCATAATTATAGCACACAATATTCCTTCCTTATTTACCATGATTTTCATGTTTGCTAATTCCTTTTCGATACTAGAGTTTTCTTAGTTCTTTTGTTCAATATTCCATTTCTCCATCTTTTTCCATCATTTTCTTGGATTTCCATCATCAATATTTTAAACTAATCCAACTTTCATATTTTATTTTCTGCATTGCTATTTTGAGGGGGGAGAATATCATTATGAGAACATCATCACAAAAAAGGATCAACTCTCCATTCTTGATATCCTTGAAAATTGACATGTCAATCATTGATTTACTATCAAGGATGCCATTCCACAAGATGAATCCTTTTGGAAGAATATTTTTCCTTAAGATATATTATGTCTATTCATCACTTTGATATTTGGATCTTAGAACTTTTCTCCATAGAGCCTCAAGCTCTTAGGAATCCTATGGTATAGCTTGGAATTGAGGGCATTGTTTATGTTGATGAATGTAGCCATGGGAGACATCCTCCAACTTACAAACCTGTGAGATGTGGAACATAACAACTATGTGAAGTCTTTCTCTCAGCTTACAAACTTGAGAGAAAGCCCCTATGAAGGGTTCATGGTTCCCGCCTGGGATAGAGTCAGAAACGTAAAGATGGCCTCCTCCATGATGTGAGTGAGAAGAACTCCAGATGATTATTCGATGTAAGAGCGATCTGTTGAGTTAGGACGTGCCTATGGCTGAGCACAAGGTGAACGTGGGAAATCCCAAAAGTGTTGGGCACATCATCATGAGAACATAAATGAATATGATGTGATGGCATCCTTTGAGCAGCAGTAGAGTTGAAGAGAAGACTCGAGATGATCCTCCTGTAGGTGGCAGTGGGAAATCAGATCTGTAGAGTGGACGTGCTTGTGGACGAGCACAGATGAACGTGTGAAGACCTGGTTCATCTGTGTAATGTAGTGAATCAGGTCCATGGAATCCCTATGGGTGTGCCCCTAGTGGGTGTATCAGATCCTTTTCTATATATTGTTCAAGAGTCAAACCTACCTGTAACCCTAGTTATTGTGTAAAGGGTACAGGTCGGCCCTACATTTTGTGTCTAAAGATAAACTGTAAAAGAGGTTGGCCCTATTGTGCTAGTAGACACTTTAGTTGATAGGAAAAGTATAATATAAGCAAGAGGAAATCTTTCATTGTAGACACACACACACTTGTGAGTTTTGGAAATTTTAGTAAGTACACTTCTTGGTCAAAGTTGCGCACCTCTCTTGGGTGCTAGAGTTCTAGGGTTTTGTGCACCCTCTTGTGTGCTAGGATATTCTTGGTGGTGAAAGGTCTTTCTCTTGAAGAGTATAGAAAAGGATTTGGCTGGGTTTTTCTCCCTTGTTTGAGAAGGGTTTCCTGTGATATATCTTGTGTTCTTGTGCATGGTGCTTCTTCATGTGATCTTCATTGCTACAACATTTATGGTTATGGTTAATTGTTAAAATGGAATGAACTTCATGCTTAACCTAATGCTATGAAAAATCAACATGGTATCAAAGCACAGGTCTTGAAAGAACCCATTGCACAAGCATTCTTCACAGGAAAAAGGAAAAACATCACTGTTGCGGTACATGAAAATTAGGGATTTTTATTGAAGAAGATTTTCATCCTCAAAACCATCTAGAAAAGTGCGCCCTAACCCAAGGAACTCTTTGGCACCTTTAGCACACCTTTTCAGTGGGTAGATCTCTCAGAAAGTGAAACCCTAGTTTTCACAAAGTACCAGAAGTACTAGAAAACCAGAAGTACCAGAGTACCATAAGTACCAGAAAACCAGATGTACCAGAAAACTAGAAGCACTGGTCTAGAAATCCGCTGGTCAAGTTTGAGGGGGTAAAATTTGGATTTTCATAAATCTGACTGCACCAGATTACTCGTCTCAGCCCAACGCATCTATCCCCTAGATCAGAATTTCAAAATTTGAAGTTTGAAAAATTAGGGTTTCCTCAGAAAACCCTAAGTTACAGTTGCAGCTTCAGAATCAGTTGTAGTTGCATCTTCAGAATCAGTTGCAGTATCAATTGAAGTATCAGTTGTTGTACCAGTTGCAGTCACCCTTAAATTCTTTTAATAAGTTGGTAAATATTACCGTTGATACTAGATGGTGCCACTACCTACAAATGCTATCAGAGGTACGTACTCACATATGTTCAAATTGTTAAGCTTTAAAGGGTATTTGCAGGAGAAGGGATCTCTTGTCATAGATGCAAAAGGATATCAAGATCCAACACATTCATAGGAATAATGCAACCCAGGTTTGATTATTCTGACATGCATCTATTTGTTATGACATTTATTTGATCTAGGTTGCATGTTGAAGCTATGCCCATCATACTAACCTTTGGTCAAAATTAAAGTCAAGATATTAGATGGATTAAAGTTGAGATCATAGAGTTTGTTCTCTAACCCAACCTTCTGTCAAGATAGAATATTTTCCTAGTACAAAATATAGGTTGAAGAAAGCACTTGTTATCTTGATTGAAGGAGACTTGGAAGAAAAGCAACAGACTGGAAGTGAAGATTCCAGGTTTGATTGTTGTAATTGTAATTCCTATAAACTTATATTTCTAAAGTTTGCTACATTACAAATAGGTGTTGTAGCTGTGATAATAATCCTTAAAATTGTTTTGATTCTAGATATGTACTCATTATTCTCCTTTAGGAGATATTCTTGTTTTGGTTCCTCTTGTTTTCTTGTTCCAGACAGGTCAAGAACAAAAGAAGATGCTTATCCTTCAGAGGGAGTCACATTGATTTAGAGGGAGTCAAAACTATTTGAGAAAGAGGAAGAATAGAACCATCCTTGAGACAATCAATGCAATAATGCATGATCATAATCTTTCTATGATTTCATGGGTAGAAGCATGCATGAAGCATTATATGTTCATAACAAGAGTCTTCACCAGAATAGAAACCTTCACTAGAGTGAATCCTGAGATTGAACACTTCAGGTTATTTGGGTGCCCAGTGTATCTTCATGTATCCAAAGAGAAGAAGTCCAAGCTAGATCCTTTGGAAATAAAGGATACAATGAATCTTCAAAGAAATTCCAGATTGACATCCCTGGTCAGAGATAGATTGAGACAAGCATAAACATTGTCCTTGAAGAAGAGTTAGTCTTTCAAAGATCCAAAGAATATCATATGGAGATTGACAGTAATACTATACCTTCTCCCCCTTCATCAGTTCAGATGGAGAATGAAGAATGCCTCCCTAGCTGAGAGGGAGTGTTGATGAATGCAACTATGGGAGACATCCTCCAGCTTACAAACCTGTGAGATGTGGAACATATCAACTATGTGAAGTCTTTCTCTTAGCTTACAAAGCTGAGAGAAAGGCCCTATGAATGGTTCGTGGTTCTTTCCTGGGATAGAGTCAGGAACATAAAGATGGCCTCCTCCATGACGTGAGTGAGAAGAAATCTAGATGATTATCTGATGTAAGAGTGATCTGTTGAGTTAGGACGTTCTTGTGGCTGAGCACACGGTAAATGTGAGAAATCCCAAAAGTGTTGGGCACATCATCATGAGAACAAAAATGAAGATGATGTGATGGCCTCCTCTGAGCAGTAGTAGAGTTGACGAGAAGACTCCAGATGATCCTCCTGTAGGTGGCAGTGGGAAAGTAGATCTGTAGAGTGGATGTGCATGTGGATGAGCATATGTGAACGTGTGAAGACCTGGTTCATCTGTGTAATGCAGTGAATCAGGTCCATGGAATCCCTATGGATGTGCCCCTAGTGGATGNCCTAGTTATTGTGTAAAGGGTACATGTCGTCCCTACCTTTTGTGTCTAAAGATAAACTGTAAACGATAATTAATATTAATATTAATATTAATTATTATAATAATAAATAAATAATATATCTAAGTGAGGTTGGCCATATTGTGCCAATAGACACTTTAGTTGATAGGACAAGTCTAATATAAGTAAGAGGAAATATTTCATTGTAGACATACACACACTTGTGAGTTTCGAAAATTTCAGCAAGTACACTTCTTGGTCAAAGTTGCGCACCTCTCTTGGGTGCTAGAGTTCTAGGGTTTTGTGCACCCTCTTGTGTGCTAGGATATTCTTGGTGGTGAAAGGTATTTCTCTTGAGGAGTATAGAAAAATATTTGGCTAGGTTTTTCTCCCTTGTTTGATAAGGGTTCCCCAGGATATATCTTGTGTTCTTGTGCATGATGCTTCTTCATGTGATCTTGGTTGCTGCAACATTTATGGTTATGTTTAATTGTTAAAATGGAATGAACTTCATGCTTAACCTAATGCTATGAAAAATCAATAGTTTGCACATTCCAACCTCCATAATGTCTAGTCCACCTTCCTATTTGTGATGGGTTACTTTTCTAGGATAAAAGGTGCCATTTTTTTTTGATTTTTTGTCCATATAAAAATAAAATTTTCAAAATCCTTTCTATCTAAACCAAGACCCCAATATGGGCATCCATTAATGAGTTTTGATACAAGGAAATTGTTGATAACATTAATTAAATATTTGTTACTCTGCTTACTATGATATACCTCTATTAGTCCATACATCAACCATTTTTTGAAGCTTATCTATTATTGGACTTCACTTGCATGTTTCGTGGTATTTCAAAGTGATTGAAAACCAAGGATAATTAGTTGGGAAATCAACTATATATAAACCTAGCATTACCTTTATCCCTTGATGAACCCTTGTCTATCATGTTGTGTCCTCGAAAGCTTGCGGAATTTTCATTACATTTCTTGCCTCTTGTACACTAGCTTCACTAGCAAGGAGAGTATCATCTATGAATTGTGTATGAAACATAGTTACCGAATTAACGAGAACTGTGACCTCAAAACGAGAACTGTAGCCGTTAAAACCCATATTTTTGTGTAAAAAACATGAAAATCAACCCCCAAATAAAAAAGTGGTGCTATCGGTAGCACCATTTTTTTAAACGGGGTCAAAATTACAACATTTTTCAAACATGGCCTTCGAAACTCAGACAATAGCTTAGAAAAACCTTAAAATCAACACCTAAATCAAAAGGTTATGCTACGTAAAACAAAATGTTTTTTCCTAAACATGAAAATCATAGCTATTTACGACCTAATTGAAATTGTGATATTGACAACAAAACCCTACGTAAATAAACAACCAAAAATTGGACCCCAAATGGTCACTTGAATTTTTTTTTTTACAATTTTTTTTTTAATTTCTTTAATTTACATTAAAAAATAAATAAATAGAAAGAACAAAATCTTCACAAATATATATTTTTTTAAATGACCAAAAAAACACATTTAAAAAAATATATTCTAAATTCAATTAAAAAAAAAGATTAAAAAACAAGGTGAAAAAGAAAAATAACTAAAAATAAACAAAAACAAATTAAAAATTTCATCGAAAACCAATAATTAAAAAAAAATTATATATATTTTTGTAAAAAAAATCTTTAAAAAACCTTTAAAAAGTAAATTTAAAAAAAATACATAAAAAAAACAAAAAATACTTGAAAAAGAAAAAAAAAAAGGAAAATTCAACAAAAGCCATGTCTAAAATAAAAAAATATTCAAAAATCTTAAACTAAAACTTTAAAATTAAAATAAAAGACAAAAAAAATTCAAAAATATATATTTTAAAAACAATATTTAAATGAAAACAAAACAATTTTAATAAAATCAATAACTAAAGAATAAAAAGAAAATTTTAAAACCAATTTTAAAATAAACTTCTAAGCATATTTAAAAAAAAAGAAAACCAAAATTAAAAAATAAAATTAAAAGCAATATTGCAATACAAAAATTATCAATTTTAATTGAAACTAAAGTAAAAAAATAGAAAAATGCAAATATAAATAAATTTACTAACATTTAAAACAAAAAAAATTAAAAAAAATAA
>SNQJ01S0211719.1:0-15879 GCA_010110895.2 Picea sitchensis | reverse complement strand
TTAATTGTTCTTTGTGTTTTTAAATTTTTTCTAAAGTTTTTGGGCCATAAATTTGGTTTTTTTTGCCTTCTTTTTGTTTTTGTTTTTGTTTAGTTTTAACTTAGTTTATATATTTGTTTTCTTTTTTCCTCTTAAGTTTCTCTTTAATCTTTTTTATTATCTAAATTTGTTTTTTAATTTCAATTCTTTTATGTTTTTTAATTTTTAATTTATAAAAAAAAATGAATTATATTTTTTTATTAAATATTTAAAAATAGTGTTATTTAATTATATTTTTTTTCTTTCTATGTATTGAAGTAAAGGTAAACAATATGTTAAAAAATGTTGGTTTTCACTATATTTTAAAAGTATGGAACAATAAATTAATTAAAGAAACACAATTATATGAAAAATGGTAACTTCAAAAAAGTAAATGGTAAAAAATATTTTTAAGTTTGAAAGAAGCATGGAAAAATGACTAAAAGCACAGATGAATAAAAAATAAAAATAAAAAATTTTGAAAAAATTGAAAATAGATGAAAAATAAGCATTTAAAAAAAATGTGAAAACATTGTGGATTGAAAATTTTAAAATATCAAAAAACCACCTGAAAAGGGAGAGGGGGTGCTATCGGTAGCACCAATTTTAAAAACTAGGTAAAATATTGGACCCCCCAAAAAACGAGAACTATGTAAAGTTTTCGTTAAGTTGTTAACTATGTTATGAGTAATAAACTTAATATTTGATGATATTTCCAATCATTTGATTTATTCTTTCTCCCTTTCTTGAAAAAAAAGCTTTTCCCCAATATTGTGTTGTAATTATGTACAAAATAAAAACAACCTTGTATTATCTATGAACCATACATAAGTAATAGGCTTAGTGTTTGATGATATTTTTAAGCATTTGATTTTTTTTTTTTTTTCTTTTTGGAAAAAAACTTGGCCTCAATATTATATTATAATTATGTAAAAAATAAACAAAAATGAAAAAAGAATTATATTATAATTTTGTTAAAAAATGAAAAGAGAGGATAACTTTGTCTTAGGCATCTTAAGTCTAAAAAAAACTTAAATCCAAAAAACGAAAATCATTAAACTATGAGAACCAAAAAAGATACAGTAGAAAAACACTCCCATATAGCCAATTTACCTATTTTGATATGATATGGTTTGGAATTCAAGATTCTAGACTTCTTCAAACTATCACGAAGATGTGTTTTAGAACTCCATATGACATAGACGATGTACACAAATTTAGAGAACACGAGTTTATATATATTTTTAATATGGTATGGTTTGGAACTCAAGATAAATTACCCACTACCCACGAAGATGTGTTTTGGAACTCCATATCACATAGGCAATGTAATTTTTTTTAGATAATATGAGTTAAAGCTAGGAAATTTGAAGTAAATTCTACAAGGATCTTTCACTATCTCAAGATGGTGAAGAGAATCACAAGAGATTTTTATGAACACTAATTCTTCAATAAAACTACCCATAAAGAGCACATAAACTTACAATACTTTGAGATGATATGTCATCAACCATAATACATAATATTTTGAGATGATATGTCATTAACCATTTTTAAGTACATAGTTAAGAAATTTGGTCTTTGGATTGTGTGCATTTGTTTTTCTGTGTTTTGTATGTTTAAGAATTATATTTAGTGAAAGATCAACATTAAATCTATTTATTAAATCTATTTATGTTGGGAATATGGAATTTGGAGTAGTGAGTATATCTTTAAAAAATAATTATGACAAAAAGCTTTTTCTCTCAAATTTGAGATGTTTTTATGGGATGAAAACCCAAATATGTTTATTTAGTGAAAGATGCAACATTAAATCTATTTATGTTGGGAATATGAAATTTGGAGTAGTGAGTATATCTCTGTGGGATAAAAATCCAAATATGTTTATTAATAGATAATTGCATAAAAACAAATTTCTTAAAATTGAATTTTTGACAATAAAAAATAACATTTAAAATTAAAGAAGATAGTTGGAAATTGACTTGGAAAAATCAATAGTCAAAAATTGTTTTTGAAAATTCAACAATAGAAAACTTGTTTGGAAGTAAAAAAATCAACTTGGAATAGAATTTCAAATTTGAGAAATCGACTTTGGAAACACAAGTTGGTATCATTGTTGAGAAAATTGATTTACTATTAACCTCTCTATTTTGGTACTATATATATATATTGTTTGGGGGTTTTTTAGGATTCATAGCATTCATTTTTGAATAGATCTTTAGATCAAACTAGTGTGATCCATCATGATGAATAATTTTGAAGAATATTATTGTTGAAATTTATTAATATGCATGAGAAACTAAACCTTTGATGTTTGTTTTAGGTTGGCTTTTAATTTTTAATTTTATTTGATGTTGACTTAAGGTTGACTTTTATTTTAATATTATATAGTTAGTTTAGTTATAGATGGATTAATTAATTAAATTACACTAGTTTATCATATATTTAATTTAAATAAGTTATTCTAATTTAGATGATTTAATTAAAAAATTAATTGAGATTTCTTATTGAATATGCATATAAATATATAGTTTGATTTTTTTTCTATTATAATATATTTAGTTTAAATAAGTTATTCTAATTTAATTTAGATGGTTTAATTAAAAAATTAATTGGGTTTTCTTATTAAATATACATATAAATATATAGTTTAATTTTTTCTTTTTCTTTTAAAGATCATTATGCTTGTTATGCTTGTTATTTTTATAATATAATTAGTATTTATTTTATTTTATTTTCACACACACACACACATATATATATAAAAGGAAGAACAATATAATCATTTTTTTCCCTCAGAAAAAGTCGTTACTTTTTATTAAGGTATAAAAAGTGAACATTCAACATATGCTCTATTTACAATGTTCATCAAAACTTCATATCCAAAGAGGCTTCCTGTAGTCTTCCTAAACTTATTAATAATCCTCTTTAAGGTAGAGTCGTGTTTGCAATCATAAAAAAAATAGAACTATCCATATTACACCCTTAGTGCATCTTGATCAATAAAAAACTAGGTAGCTAAGATCCCTTTTTACACATAAATACCCTAGGCTTCCACTTGGCCTCCAATCAAAGTTCCAAACAAAGTCCATACTCTTTGTTTGTGCTAAGCAAAATCTTATCTCTATCTATAGAAAATGAGCACTAAAGACCGGTGACATATATAGATAAGATGTTGTCAGGCATGTTGGCTCCATTGATTTCTTTCACTAGAATAATTGTGTTTGATGCCATTTACATGCCTTCTTTGGATGGAACATCAACGACTTGGTTTATCTCTTTAAATACAAGATGATATTTGATATGAATATACTATCGCTCCAGAATATTCAACTGGGAAAAGAACAACTGAAGAGTCAAGTTCCTCATTGTAGCACAACTAGACATCCAATTAACAACACCCAACCTCTAAATACATGAATATTTGAAACCCATTGCTCAATTGCCACTCTCATTAGAATTTTCATAAACTCAACATAGTTATTGGATCCATCACCTAATACAATTATAAATTTGAGGACATCATTATTATTAAGAAATAAAACCCCTCCAACACCACTTACTAAAGAATGGGCTTGGATTTCCCCATTGAAGTAGCCCCAAGCCTCTACCTTGGATATAAGGGGATGAACCAAAACCCTTTATTTTAAGAATATTAGATGGGAATTTAAAATTGTTGAAGATTTGTTTGATTTGAGATATGCACTAAAACGTGGGTATTGCCTTGTCTTGGAATAACTTCAATTTTCGTGCTACTAGAGGCAAGGATTTGAATTTATTTAACTCTTTTACCTGAAACTAGTCCTTTAAAAGTTCATCCATTTAATCCACATACCATCCCTCTTTGATACATGCAATCTCCACCATTTCTCTCAAGAATTCTCTTGCATATAAAAAACCAATTAGAAGATGATTGATGGTTTCAAGATCATTTTTACAAATCATGCAATGTCCAATCCCTTGTCTATTGTGTTTTTGAAGAATCTCCCAAATAAGGGATTTGTTATTTAAGGCTAGCCACATGTAGAATTTATATTTGGGTGGAGCTTTAAATTTAAGTAGATCTCTCCACCACTAGACCACCTCTCCTTGACTTCCTTCGACAAAAATTGCTTTATAGCCTAGACTAGGGGTATATACATCCTCTAGATTGATGTTTTGATCATGCCAAATCATAATATTCCTCACCTAATTTGTTGTGGTTCTTCTTAAGCCGGTTCACATAAAACCTCCAATGAGCAGCTTCACTCTCAAACCATCCTAAAAACTCTCTATCTTTCCACCCTTGGTGCCAAATTGAGGTAGCATTAATGTCAACAACCTGGGATAATTTATAAATGCCTTGACTTTGTATCTTTCTTATCATCTCAATATGAATAATACATGAATTTCCACAACTAGCCCAGGGGTCATCTCCTATTCACACTTTATCCCCATTACCAATTTACTTTACCAATCGGTTACCCACAATAGGAAAATAATTGACCAAGGCCTTCCAAACTATGGATATTATGAGTTGTCTTGTTCTCCATCCTAATCCATTCTCCCAACAATAGACGATCTATATAATTTTGAGCTAGTAACTACCTCCATAATCCTTCCTTAGAAATCAATCTCCAAAGACTTGAGGATACTAGTTCCTTTCCAAAAAATGAGTATTTTTTAGGCCCCACCCTCCAAACTCTTTGGGCTTGGCCAAGTTATTCCATTTGACTAAGGGAATTCAATCTCTTTCATGCTTACCTATCCAAAGTAATCTAAAGAACTTATCCATGATAGATTCCAATACTCCTTTTGGTGTGACTACCAAAGTGTACCCGTACATAGGTATTTCCTTGATGATATACTTCACTAAGGCTAATCTTATTTCAATAGATAACCATCTACTAGATTTTGGTTTTGATTTCCACCTTCTCAATTTACCACTTCCAATCCTTTTCCCTATATTCATTGGGTTTTATGAGGCCATTTGACTAAGGGCATTCCATCTCTTTCATGCTTACCTATCTAAAGGAATCTAAAGAACTTCTTTGTGATAGATTCCAACACTCTTTTTGGTGTGACTACTAAAGTGTACTAGTACATAGGTATTTCCTTGAGGATAGACTTCACTAAGGTTAATACTACTTTAGGATATATCCATCTGCTAGATTTTATTTTTGATTTCCACCTTCTCAATTTACCACTTCCAATCCTTTTTCCTATAGTCATTGGATTTTAGGAGGAAGCTTAGGTATTTCATACCATCTTGAAACTCCACCTATTGGAATGTAAATATATGGGGGGTGCCTCTAACTTGCTCCTCCCACACTCTATTAAAATAAATTGAATATTTCTATGTGTTAAGTTCTATACTTGTGGCTATGTTGTATAGACTTAGAATTTCCTTGATTTGGATGATATCTCTTCTAGAACCATCACAAAAAAACACCACATCATCTACGAATGATAAATGTGTCAAAAATATATTTCTTCCTAGACTAATCCTTTAGATGGCTTGAAAAAATTATATTCAACCCCATTTATTAACATTGCAAAAGAGATAGATGATAGGCATCACATGATCTAGTTGAACATATAAACACGAAACCTAACATAAATCATAATTAATATCAAGAAAATCTAGTTGGATATATCAAAGGATTTTTTGGGTTTTGATACTGTGTAGTCCCTCCTGGGATATCCCCATGGCCTCATGGATTCTACTTTCATTTAGAAAGATAAATTTCTCTTTGGAAATGGTCTTTGTGAATACCATTTTCATTATCACAACTATGGCTTCAACAATAATCTTATAAATACAATTACAAAGGGAGATTGGCCTAAAATCTTCAAAAGAAACCGGGTCATCATTTTTAGGGATTAAAAATAAGAAGGTGTAATTAAATACCCTTAATGATTTCCTTGTTTCCTCGACTACCCTTAGAAGTTCCTCTTCCAACATGTTATAAAATACTATGAAGAACTCTATCGTCCAACAATATGGACAAGGACTCTTTTCCTTTTGAAGAGAAGCTAGTATGATATTGATTTCCTGCTTTGACACATCTTCTACTAAGGATTATTTTTCCTCTTTTCCTACAAAGCTAGGTAGAAAGGAAGTTGTCTTCACATTTTCTGCTTTGTTCCCTTATCCAAATCATGACAGTAAGGAAATTTTGAGGTAAACAATGGGCCTCAAAACAAAAAAAGTACTATCAAATTAACTTTAAAAGAACCAATAGGATTCAAGATGATGATGTCAACCATAAGGGTAAATATTTTCGGAGGGAAAGGAAGAAAACAACTTATATGTTTACTCAAATTTCAAGGGTAGGCACTCGTTAGATGTAGAATTACATTATGCATCCAACGAGTACCCACTCTACATACTGTTGATAGACCCACTTTAAAACGTCGTTTTCTTTCTTTCCCTTTCAAAATTCATAACTCTTATTTTATTATTTTCCTTATGAGACCCATTTTAGACCTCAAATTTCCCCTAATGAATAGACCTTTGAAGTGTGATACTCCCATGTCAACAATTCCTTTAAAGGTCCTAGCAATGCTGCCATATGCATTCGACATTTCCCATACTGTGTTGACTTGTTTATTATAATTCACATACTTATGAAAGTACCACAATTACCTACTTTTCAACCTCCAATGAGCCTCTTTCTCTTCTAAGAGTTTCCTCTTAGTCTATTCTAGGGATTTTGATGTATTTATTCCATTCACATCAAAGGTACCCTCAAATGATTGTGCATAGATGTCTACAATTTGGCCCTCCAGATTCACTAATTCCAAACCATCAATTAACATCTTATCATAGGCCCATTTGGTCACTGCAGTCTTTATTCTCTTCAATTTAGCAACAAACTCCATACTAGTGGACTTCATTAAGGACTCCTCAAACTTTAACCGTTAGGATTGTTACCATACAATCTAGCATCAAGTGCAAAGCCTTCACAAGACACTAAGAACATGGAATATGTCACCACGGTCACCTAGGAAACAAATTCCCTCTCTTTAGTGAAGGAATAGTATCCAACACAATGGAGGCTTCCCTAGTAGCCTCCAAGAATCCCTAGGCAAGACACAATCAAGTCTAGGGCCTTTTGGGGTGACTACTCACATTACCACCAAGACAAAGATAGGCAAAGTAAGTGAAAGGTGGTGGGATAAGACAATTTAGATATTTAGGGAATTGAGGACTCAAGCCAAATAGAGAGGCTTTTCCAAGTCAAGTATGAGTTCAGTAGGGTTCCTAAACACTATAAATAAAGAAAATGTCTAAGGTTGAGGTAGAACTTGTAAGAAATATGTGAAATAATAGCAATAAATAAAGTGATAACATTAGCAAAGAAAATTATTACAACAATAAAATAAATGATCTCTAATAGTATAGATATTATTTCAGTAATGAAATTTGTAATTTTCAACAGTAGTAATTGTATGGAAACGGTAAAATAATCAATTTCAGCAGTAGTCAATTTATGACAACAGTAAAATAATCAATTTGAGTAGTAGTAATTTTATGACAATAGTAAAATAGTTAATTTTTAGCAGTAGACTGATAGCCCTTTGCTCAAGAAATGATCTATTAAATTATAGGGCTAAATACTAAGTTAAATTAGGGTTTTGCTTTGCCAACAAAATCATAAAATTAAACAGTGAAAATCAACTCTAAAAACCTAGAAGTTTTTCCTTAGATGGATGTATTAACACTTCAGAAAATTAAATTAGGGTTTCAAAAATGTAGTTTAGGTCAATAATATGCCTAAACACCCTAGACGTCTTGGATTTTATGGCTGAAAATGAAATTTTACAACAAATAAATCCTAACCCTAACCCTAAAGTAGTAAATTTCAGCAATAGCGATTGACTATTATGGAGAAAAAGACTAGTCCCTACTATTTGGGGAATATGGGGTCAAAAGAGATCCTTCTTTGGGAGAATGAAGTGGATAATTTTAGGGTGATCCTTATAGGTTGTCCACTAATAACCCTAGTAAATCCTCCTAAAATGTTGAGGGATTATACAAGGGAAGATTCCTCCACTAGTAAACCTTCTAAGGATTTTGACAAGAAGGGTTTGTTAAAAAATCATCCAAGAGGATGAAGAATCACCACTAGAGAAACAAGATCAATATAAAGATACATTATTAAGAAAAACCACAAGATGAAAAGAGAACACTTAATAAAAACATCTCTCATCCATCAAAACACTAATTTCCATGTCATCCAAGTAGTAGAATAGCCACAAGCATAGTTCCCAAAAAAGTCACCCTAGTTAACCATCCATAGAATTCTTCATGAAATAGAACATGTAGAATTAAACAAGAGTGATATATATATTCACAATTAGCAAATATTTAAAAGTGAGAAGTGCTTCTCTTATTTATATGACAGATCTAGCACCCTTCTCACACAATACAAACCCTAAAAACATAAAATAATTCCTTTATCTCTCATAAACCCTAAATATAAGGCAACAATAAATAAAAAATACATGATAAATGAGTGGATATGTGTCTAAGACCCCCAACTATGCCTCCAATATGAACTAACCTAGCTCATACATCAAATCGTTCCACAAGTGAGTGCTATAGAGCTCACATGTGTGGCATGTGTGGCCTCAAAAGGGGATGGATCACTCACAAAAAGTGAAAAGATGCTTAAAACAGTGAAATATTCCATAAAAGGGTGTAACATTTCATCCCAAAAGGTGCCTCAAGCCTCCAAATGTGTGACGTCTCATCAAGAGGTGCCATGTCTTCATAAAGAAACCCCAAAACGTCATCTCAAGGTGCTCATCATCAAAAGGTGCAACATCCCATCATCCAAGTGGAACATGCCATCATAAAAGGGTTCCCTCATCCATGGAAAGGCACCAAATCATCTCTCCAAGTGAAACATCCTCAAGAAAGGGTCCAACATCCTCCATGGAAAGTGAAATTTCCCATCAAGCTATCCTCATCATATTAGGAATGTTACATCATCAATGACCTCAAGGTAATGTCCACATGTGCTAATGAGTCTTGTGATCAAAACCTCCAACGTCCCCATAGGAGTTCCAAATGACTTCCATAAAAGTGGGTTAATATCCCCTCAACATCCTCCAAAGGATCCAAGTGTCAACCAATCATGTGCAATCATCATCCGAGGAGGGGGCTTATGTGGTCCAAGATGCATCGTGATGATTGGAGGCAATGTACATAATCCAAACACAACATATAAAGTGAGTCACGTTAATGAAAAATCTGTTAGATAGATCTCATATAATATCCTCTTCAAACTTCACACTAGCTTACAAAATTATACGCTTTTCCAAGCCTAGATATGGGAGGGTCATTATTACCCTGTATTAGGTGTGTTGGTACCCAAACCAAGAGATATGTCCTAGGGGACCTATCAAGGAGTATGTGAATTGGTAGTGATATGGATTGGGGTTTACTTCATGGGGTGGATGTCATTGACATGAAAGTTTATGTATAATATTTCTCCTCATGAGCACCTTTATAGAGGGAGCGCTTAGGTAGTGACGTACCCTTTCCTCGACACCATGTCTTTATAAACCCCTCTTTTCCTTTTTTTATAGCTTTAACCTATTTTTTCTTTTGACATTTTATTTGATAATTCATTCATAAGATATGAATTCATTGCATATGACTTGGAGTGATGGTGTCTTAGTGAAGGGGTAGATCTCATGCTTCTTTCTTTTTTCTTGGTTTTTGGTACTTTATTTTTCTTGTTTGTTTCTTTACCCCACATTGATCTTTCTATATTATTTTATTATTATTAAAGATGCATCAACCTCGATCTTTAAATCCCATTATTCTCATGGGATTATGAGGCACATACCTTTTTGGGGTACATGTAACACCCAACCCAAAATAAAGGACAACATATAGGTGAAAAATGGAATGTGTTATTTATGGTAAGGGATATGAACACATTGGCCCCATCAAGGCCCCCCGGTAATACCAATTTTCCCAAGTGTGACAACAATTGATTAGAAAATAATAATGACGACCAAGGTGAGACAAGGAAAAAAGAACAACTCCCAAGCATCATGATTCATTATCCAAGTCAACCCATATCACCATTTTCATGCCTCAAGTATTAACATTATCACTCGATATGAAATGTCAGAATGATGTACCCAAGTATGTAAATGCACCATATCATATGTATGATATGAGATGAGCATAGAATAGAAGGCATCTGTGGGTAACTATCCATGGAGAGTCTAGAACAACATCATTGGATATGCTATCTGAAATGTGGATCATGGAGAACAATTTTCTCCTCTAGTTACCCCTAGAAGTTGGGGGGGGGGGGGAATAGGGACTTAACCAAATTAGTATAGTCCTTTTCCCATAACCATTTGTAATTGAATTTAAAGGAACTATTTGGATTCTTATCAACCTTCTCTAATTTAACTAATATTCATAGATTATTGGAGTTATCTACCACTTCAACCCAACTCCTAATTCATTCTGAGAGTAATTTAGGATTGATTATGATAGAAGGAACACATCAATCCTTTTGGAGACCATTCCTTCTCTAGTTCTCATAATTCTCCTTGTCAACACCAACTTTAATGATTCCATGTCCACTAAATCTACTTCTTCAAATTTTTGGGTAAATAAGTCTACCAAGGGTTCTTCTCTAACTGAGTTACCATGGATATCTACTCTCTTGGTGGTCAAATTTAAATCACCACCCAAAATTGTGTTTTCTTCTTTCATGATGTTCTATTACAAGAGATGCTCCCAAAAAATAACTCTTTCCTCATATGGTTCATACACATTGACAAATTTGAAATTCTTTCCCATCTCTTGGGAATGCAACTCTATTCCAATCCTCGAATGTAGAAAAATAGAAGCAATAAATATAATTAACCTTCTTCTCCATCCTATTAACAGACCACCATAATTCATGTTACCCTCTCTCACCTAGGGGTAACTAGAGGATATCATGTCTCAAGGACCACAATGAAGAAAATGATCCCAATGAGGATGATGATCAGTATTCTCCACAGACAACAACCCATAATATGGCTCCCCCCTCATTAACATAATCTCATTACACGTGATTAGAAATTTTTATCTGATTATGGTGGTCCAATGCACATGAGGTACACTAGTCACTGTTTCATGTGAAGTGTCATTTTAATGCATTAGGAATTTGTGTGAGTATCATGGTTTAAATATGAATAATGAATCGTAATCTTGGAATTTATTCTTTTTACCTTGTTTCACCTTGGTGGACATCATTTGTGTCCTAGTTGTCACTCTTGGGGAACATGGATACTACTGGGATATTTTGATAGGGGTAACGTAATTATCCCCTTCATACTTAAAACTTTCCATCTTGGGGTGTTTTGTAGTGTACTAGACTTTGGTAATGGTTGTTACATGTACACCAAAAATTCCCTTGGTTCATTCTCCTATGAGAAGAAGGGCTAGAATGCCGACGTTGATGCAACTACTAGAAAAAATGAAGAAAAAGAAAAAAATGTTATAAAATAAAGAAGAAACAATGGGATAATGAATGACCGACTTCAAAAGCCAACAATCAACTTTATCTCTACCCCCTCACTATGAGGCGACCGCCCTTAGTCTTAATGCACTGAATGCATATCAATTAAAAGGAATTTATCCCAACAAGAAAAATAATGAATGATTGAAACCTGAAAATGGGACTTGCAAAGAAATAAAAGAATATAAAAATGTAAGAAAAGGGTTTGGAATACACTCACTGTTGAGGAAAGGGTATCTCAATCAACAAACACTCCCTCTACAAAGGCGCTCATGGAGATGTATAGAGCACGATACCTTGCATGTTAATGACTCCATCACCATGAAGTAACCTCAACTATTTCATTCACCATAGTTTCACTTTGATAGGTTTCTTGGGAAATACACCTCTACTTGGGTGCTGGCACACCTAATAGGGGATTTTGATGGTCTTTCCATACCTAAACTTGAAAAATTGCATAAAGTATTGAGCTAATGTGAAGTTTTAAGAAGACACCTAATGTGAACAGATTAAGTGGCTTATGTATTAAGTAATGACTTACTTTGTATGTAAGGTATCATATGTAATATAATATGAAGAAACATGAATATTCAACATATATCAATGGAACAACAAAATTATTGAGAAGAAAAACACCAAAAATGATACCTTTATTAAAATAAATCAATGTTCATTTGCCTCTTTGAGGGGGAAACCTCCAACAAAGCATAACTCTATTACAATAATTCTCAAGGCAAAAAATTCTCATGTCTCCTATTCTTATTTATGATAATTCTATCTTCTAAAGAACATTCTAGAGGAAGATATTTCTATAAGTAGAAGCTTCTATTAGGTCTTCTTACATTGACTTGTTCACATTTATTAAATAGGTCTTATAAACTAATGTTGGCCTTTATTTCATGGAAAATATATTATTATACCTACGTGAGGGGTTAGGGAGGTTAGGTCCCTAACATGCTCTCCCCCTTGAAAAACATCCTTGTCCTCTAGGCTTGATATGAGGAAATTGTTGTAGAATGGTGGTGGGATCCTAGGTGGCATCTTTTGGAGTTGTATCTTTCCACTACACTAACACTTCCTTGATGGTGTACTCATAGAGACAATGCTTGTGCTGGTCCAAGATTGCTTGGGGCTACAACAAAATGGAACTTTATTCATCCAACTCAGGGAGAATGTTTTGAGTTTGGAACTTAGTTCCAATCACCTTATTTAAGCATGAGACATGAAAAACATGATGGAGCTTAGAATCACCGGGAAGATCTAACTGGTAGGCCACCGACCCACTCGCTTAGAATTGTATAAGGACCATAAAATTTGGGAGAAAGCTTATGAAAATGTTTAGCTTTGAGTGAAGTTTGCTTATAAGGTTGCAGACGAAGAAACACTTGGTCCCCTTCAACAAATTCATGGTTAGAATGAACTTGATCGGTTTTCTGCTTCATGCAATTTTGAGCCATCACAAAATTTTCTTTGAGGGTACAGAGAATGACCTTGCATACTAAGATTTTTGTCAACCTCTTGAACATTCGAGATACCTGTCATGTATTAGAGAATCAACAGTGGATTTTTTCTGTAGACTACTTCAAAATGATTCATGTTAGTAGTTGTATGGTAAGATGTGTTGTACACCATTTAACTAGGGGTAACCACTGAGCACACTGATGTTGTCGGTAAGAGGTAAAACACTGCAAATTTGTTTCCAAACACTTGTTGACAATTTCAGTTTGGTCATCGGTGTGGGGATGATAGGCAGTGCTGAGATGTAATTGGGTGACTTGTATCTTGAACAATTCTTAACAAAAATTGCTGGTGAACATGGGATCCATGTCAAAGACAATAGAATGAGGCATGCCATGAAGTTTGAAGATATTATCCATGAAAAATTGAGCCACTATGGATGTGGTGAAGGGAAGTTGAAGAGAAAAAAAGGAGCATATTTGGAAAGACGATAAACTACCACCATGATGACTGACTTATTTCCGGATTTAGGTAGGCCCCTAATTAAATCCATAGAAATATCCCACCAAAGAGAAGGGGGAATTAGAAGTGGTTGGAGCATGCCTGGTGCTTTGACTATTTCTCCCTTTTTGTGTTGATATACATCACATTTAGCCACAAAGGTGTGGACGTTCTGTTTCATACCATCCCAAAATAAATAATGTTTGACCCTTTCATAGGTTTTGGTTAACCCTGAATGCCTAGCTGTGGGTGAAGCATGAAGCTCAGAAAGAACTATGGATTTAAGTTGCAACTGTTTTCTTAAACTTAGACGACCTTTGTAGTGAAGCTCATTATTGTTCCAAGAGTACCCTAGAGAAGCTAGAGAATGTTCTTGAAATTGTTGGATCAGGCGAGAAATTTTGGGTTCTTGCAACCATTCATGGCGAACATCTTGGAGCCAATCTGGTACAATGAAGGAGAGGGAAAAGAGGGACCATTCTTTTGGGAAAGATTGTCAATGAACACATTTTATTTTTCCTTCTTGTAAATGATCTCATAATCATATCCAAATAGCTTGGTTACCCATTTTTGTTTCTCCACGGATGAAATTATTTGTTCCAGAAAATACTTGAGGCTTTGGCGATCAGTTTTAATCTGGAAGAGTTTCCCCAATAGATAAGGATGCTAGAGATCCATGAAATGAAGAATAGCTAACATTTCCTTTTCATATATTGATTGGCCCAAATGTATGTTTGAATTTTGTTTTCTAGTGAGGTCGAAAGGCCTACCATCTTGCATGAGGACTGCCCCAATTCGTCTTCATGAAGCATCACATTCCAAGACGAAAGTCTTGGTGAAGTATGGAAGTTCCGGTATATGCATCGTGCACATATACTCTTTCAAGGTGTGGAAGGATTTATCAACTGTTGGAGTCCAAGTGAAGGAATTATTTTTAAGGATAGTAGTCAGAGGTGATGCAATTTTTCCATAATTCTTAACAAACTTGCGATAATAACCTATTAAACCCATAAAACCACAGAAGCTATTAAGAGTTTTTGGGTGAGGCCAATATTGCATAGCTTCAATTTTCTTAGGATCCACCCTTACACCATCCTTGCCAACAATATGACCTAGGTACCCCACTTATGTGGCTCAAAAGGCACATTTAGATTGTTTGAAGAAAAGTTGGTGCTAAGAGAGTAGATGGAGAACTTGATCCAAATGGGCAAGATGGGATGTCAAAGTTTTTCCATATATGAGAATATTATCAAAGAAAAATAAGACAAATTGACAGAGAAAATAATGGAAGACGTGATTCATGAGACTTTGGAAAGTGGAGGGGGAATAACACAGGCCAAATGGCATGACCAAGAACTCATAGTGACCCTAATGAGTTCTAAAGGTAGTCTTGGAAATGTAAAGTAAAGTATGAAAGAAGAAGACATTCTCCATATTTGTTTTCTTCTTTACTAAAGTAAGAAATGTCTCCTTCTTTCATACGTATCTGTCCTAGTACTAGCCCCTATTCTTCTCCTCTGGTCATGGTACTCAATATATAAGGTACTTGGTGCATGTGTCCAAACTTTCACGCCCTCAATAAACTCACCATCAAAGACATGTTTCCCATTCCTGTCATTGATGATCTCTTGAATGAATTGAGTAGTGCTCAATACTTTTATAAACTACCAAGACTTCCCAAATTCTTAACAGGAAGAAATGTGTAGTAATTTCACAACCAAAATGCAGGAGACAAGGTTGCGCAAAAATATATCTTGTCTATTCCTTGTTGTTTTTGTTTCTGTCCCAAGGGTTAGGTTTTTTCAGGGTTCCTACAGGCAATGGTTTACTCTATGCTATATCTATCTGATATATGTGCGAGGCTGAATAGTAGTACTTGACCCAATATCTCAGATAACCAACTAAGGAATCTAGATCATACCCTTAGCCATACTACTTGATACCTAGGTACTAGAGAGTATGTTCCTGAGTGCTATTATTAGTGGCACTATAGCCGTCGGGTGACTGATCAGTTGATCTATAGTTGGTTTCAGGATACTTAGGCCAACCCATATATAGGTTATGTCTAATGCGCTACCACTCAAAGGGGTACCAACTTGGATTACAATGGTTTCCAACAATGTGAGATTAAAAACCTCTTGTATTTCCCGTGTGTATGCTTCCCCGACCACAAATTTATGTGCTGAACGAAAGATCACTGTAGTTTTAAGATGTCAGAACATGTTGTTGGACACACCTACCACACTTAGAGGGGGGGTGAATGAGTGTGGGGCTCTTTTTCCCAAAACTTCCCTCTTGCACAAAACTCATCAATTAGCATTCAACATTTATTCATTATCCATTGTTGTCATTTATAACCAGTTAGATGTGAGCACAT
>SNQJ01S0211718.1:0-15879 GCA_010110895.2 Picea sitchensis | reverse complement strand
CCTTTTTCTAAGTTAGCTTTTGAACATAAGTTGAAGAAAGAAAACGTCCTAGGGCTAATTAATTTCACACCTAGGGTTTTGACTTTTAGGGTTTGAAGGGCCTTGCTCTTGCAACACTTTTCACCCTTAGATTTATGTTTTGAAGCTAGATGTTTTGCCAAGGATTTTTAAAGAAAGAGGGAGGAGCATGAGGCCTTGCTTAAGCAACATCGGAATGAGCCTCCTCCCCTTAGGGTTTTGACTCTAAGGCCCTGCCATTGCAGCACCATAGCGCCTAGATCTCTTGTCTTTGAATTTAGATCTTCCCGAGACCTAGCCCTTGCTTATGACTCCATAATACCCTAAGGCACCAGTCTAACTCTCCAACGTTGAGCTCATTGTGCCAAAAAAACTTCTTCAAACCTCTTAAATTTGAAACCCTAACTAACCCTAACGTCTACTAACCCTAGATAAAAGATGACGTCATGCCTTATTTGAACCTCTGGTTGATTAAAAATGTTGTGGCTTAGTCATCTAGCGATAGACATTGGTGTATAGAGAAATTTCATTGGCCTATTTGCAAAAATGTTCACCTCTTTGTCTACCAAACTAACCCAGAACAAGGTTGACGTCACCTCTAGTATAGTGACACAACAACCTTTATATGTGAGCATTTAATGATATTTAATGCGTTGTGTTAATTCAAGGATTGATTATCTACATTGATGCTATTATATCATTTCCAGTGTTTATTGAGAAGTAATATCATAAGCCATTGTCATCATTGCAATCATTGACTTCGTCAATAATTACTGTTATTTATGCTCATGTATATTAAATATTGATAGTCATTGACAAATGAAGTATTAACCATTGTTTGCACGTATTAGTTTTATTGTTGCCTTGTCTCGCAAACATGTGCTTCTTCTGTGGTATTTATTCATTCTTGACTATCTTCCTGACGGTAATCTGTGAAGGGAAAACTCACCTTGATCTTTTAAGCCTTTGCCTTTCAGAACCCTAGATTACCAGGGATGTCTCCCTTGGGCTTAGCCACCCTAAATAGAAAGATCCCCCCATCGAGGTGATAGTGGGTGGGGAAGCTCCTGTTACGCCAGTTTGACCCTTACCCTTCAGCTACTTGACCTAAACTACAAACCGAGCGATAACAATTATCATCGAGGAGATTCATTTTGGGGGCTCAATCAAAGCCTTTGGTTATCATTGGGAAGCTCGATCCTGAAAAACCTTCATTTAGGCCCTCAAAATGGCCCGAGAAGTTAAAAACTACTAAAAATAGTAAATTGCCAAAATTGTCAGAAAATTGTTTTGAGCTAGTTGGAAGAGATGGGTGGTCGTCGATATCCACCTGGATCAATCCTCCCTCCTTAGGAAGCAATGGTCTCCATTGTGTTGAGTTCCCGAGGGAGAGGGGAAAGGGATTGAATCTTGGTGCATTGCTTGCCTTGCTAGAGACGTTCTGTTGTGGAAGGTTGTCATGAACCTGTTATTGGTGAGGTTGAATCTGTTCAACCAGTCAGGCTACATGAGATTTCTGGGTGAAAAAGGAATATTTTATCTTTTTTTCATTCTTGTCGACCTACTTCCATTGGATAGAAGGTTCTTAGGTCGAGGCTATAGTGGTTGCAGTATCCTTCTGTTCACATTTTGAACAGATTGTGAAGAAGATGAATTGTGTACTATGATATACTACCTTGTGGCATTGTTTAGGTGGGATAGTAGTTGGAACTACCTTTGGTATCTTGTAGAGATGACCCCCCAGAGTAACAATGACACTACGAGGTCGAGACTCATAGATAGCATGGTGCTTCCACATATATGATTGGCCCAAGAGAACATCACAAACATCCAGCGTGGCAACATCACATAATGCCTCATCCTTGAAGGGTTGGATGTCATATGACAATCATCACTACTGGCTGACACGAAGATCTTGTCCCTGGCGAAGCCACCCGATGTTGTATGGTTGTGTGTGGTGTTGTCGACAACCCCAGTTGTTTGACGAAATCTGTTGAGATGAGGTTCTTCTGGCTTCCGCTATCAACAATAAAATGCAGCGGGGTCCCCTTCACCCACATATGTGAATGAAAAAGGCGCTCCCCCTCTTCAGGATTTGTGGGTTCTTCTGGTTGAATTCTTGTGGTCACGACAATAGAAGTGGGGTCTATGTCGATGATATGTCTTCTATCAATATTTTCTAATCATATTCTGAATCAGGGTTCAGCTCTGTGTCTTTGATCTCGGCCACCAATGACTATTTTGAGCGACATTCATCAGTGTTGTGCCAGGGGATTTTGTGGAAATCACACCATTTTCCGGTGTCCTTATTCATCTTTTCGTGACCCTTCTTTTCATGTGGCTTGGAATGGTTTTTGGGACACTATTTGTTAGGGTCGTCTTTATCATAATTTGGTTGTTGCGGATTTGCAGACCCAAACTCCTGTTTGTTTTGGTGCCTAAATTTATGCTCGATTTTAACAACATATCGATAAGCAACACTGAGTGATGAGATGTCCAGAAAATCCATTTCAGTTTGGATGTATCTGTGTAGAGCCCCACGATATTTCAGAACCAAATGTCATTCAGAGTCTTGGATACCTAGCTTGGTGCGCAAGGTATGGAAGGTATTGGAGAAATCTGGAACTGCTTGGCCCCTCTGTTGCCACAGTGTGGTCCATCTCATGTATTGGTCATCATAGTTTCCAACAAGATAATATTGTTCCTTTACCGCATCCACACAAAAAACCCAAGTGGGCCCAACCCCATATATTTCAGACTCCTCTATGGAACTTTTCTACCAATAAGTTTCCCACCAATGTTTGACATGGGGGAGAGCCTTAAGGAGTGCGAAGGTGATATTTTCCCTGTCGGATAAATTATGAACAGAGAAATAACCTTCTAGCAGATTTAACCATTTTTCTAAGGCATCTTCATCTATCTGTCCTTCAAATATGGGAATATCAAAATTAAAGTGTAACTTGAAAGGTGAGGTGCCTCCAAAGTGGTCACTTGATGAATACACATGCATGTTCTTATCGACAAGCATTGAAGGATGTGTGAAAAATTCTCCATCATTTCGTCCCTTTGTCACATGAGAGCTTGCTCAAGAAACAGATTAATAGAATCGCATGCTATGTCATTTTTATTTTCTTTCTCCATGGAGGTTTTCTTGGGCGTGTGAGAACGATTTTCTTCAAGAGAGACAAGATTGAGACCCAACTTTCTATACTTGGACCTCATCAAGGACATGCACTGAAAAATTATCAAGAGCAATCTGCTCTAATACCATTGATCTAGATTATTTTCAGCACGAAATGACAGCGGAGATATAATAAAGAAATGTACAGAGATATCTCGGATATCCAATAATATAACAGAAATGTATCAGAGATGCAACCATAAACACAGAGATACAGTCATACATAATTTTCTATTAATGAGTGAAAATGTACAAAGACTGTAAAAATACAGAGTGAAAGACTCGCTAAAATGGTGGCAGCTTATCTCTAAGAAGAGATGTGTTTGCTACTTGCATTCACAAAAATATGATTTTAAAATGAGGCTCCAAAGGCCTTTTTATCATAAATAAAATTCAAAATGCCAACCCCGAAAGATGAAAAGACAACAATTTTGTGGACCCCGTTTTGGGTGGTTTGGCGTATCAACTTCCTGGGGGCGTAGCTTTGGCATACGATCTCTGTTTGGGGCACACGATAGCTCGTTTGAAAGGTATCGTTGAGGAGATTCATTTTGGGGGATCGATTAGAGCCTTTGGAAATCATTTAGAATCTCAATCCTGAAAAACCTTCATTTAGGCCCTCAAAATGGTCCGGGATGTTAAAAACTGCTAAAAATAGTAAATTGCCAAAATTGTCAGAAAATTGTTTTGAGCTAGTTGGAAGAGGTGGGTGGCCACCGATATCCACCTGGATCAAAAGAAGAATATTAATGTATAAACTAATTCCAATCGAAAGATATATGATCATAAAAATATAGTCTTGTAAGGTCTCACACATAACAAACACAAATCAAAATCCTATTATATCCACATGATTTCGGTTTTATTTTTAAGTTAAGAAGAAGAAAATGAATGTGTAGTTTAACTCTACAATAAGATATATGGTTATAGAAAGATACTTTGTAACATCATCCATCTAAAAAATATTAGTTAAAATATTATTATATCAAGTTCTTTTGGGTCTTATCTTTTAATTTGAGAAGAAGATATTAATTGAAATCTAACATAACAATATATGCCTATAGGAAGATAGCTTGTAACATCATACATATAGAAAACACAAGTCAAAATATTATTATATCAGTATGATTTGGATTCTATATTTTAGTTAAGAAAAATGATATGAATGTCTAACTCGACATAGAGATATATGACTATAAGAAAGTTAAGTAGTGGAAATCTTATGCACAAGAAGAGGATGAAGTTCAAAAACCAGATAATGGTGGGGTTTTCTGTGCGTGGAGACGAAACTAGGAACCAGAACCATTGTTTTCCTGTCCTATCGGTGTTATAGTTTGGCTAAGGGTGGTATGCTTTACTCTACATGGATTTTTTTTTTCACGTTTTCTTCCCTTTATCTTTCTAATCTCCATTTTTAGTGGACTGTTGTTTTTAGTCTCTAGTTTTTATCCAGGCTTCCACTATCTTACGTCGGTCTACATTTAAATTCCTATTAATGGACCCTGAAACCATTATAGTTGTTTCCCACTTCTATTCTTGGAAATTGGTCCACTACTGACTTCTCTGACGTTAAAACTCTTAGTAGATCCCAGGTGGCTTGTCTATGGAGAAGTATCAACTAGATGACATAGCAGACGACGTCATTGCACTTATGGGTGCAGTTGATGAGGCCCTTTGGCAGACAGTGGGTCTCTTTGCCACTGCAGACTCCTTAGGATTCAGTATGAAAACCTTAACTAATCCTTGAGGTGATTTGACCACTGACTTAGCCACACCAAATAACAGGAAGATAGGCTTATCGCCCACTATTATTGGTCTTCTTCGTGGGTTGTCTGATATTTCTCGGGTAGTGGAGAAGGTAACGATTGTGAGAAGTTCGACTCGAGTTTTTTGGGAGACTGGCCTTCCCAGCTCACAGAGAAGGTTGAGGAAGCATTTGGGTTCTACAAGGGGCAGACATAGGCAGTGGAAGGCCAACAAAGTCTTCAGGAGAATGGTGTTGGGGTCGGAATCGGGCTCAAGGCGACCTGTAGGATGGTTTTGTGTGGATTAGTTGGAATATTTTATTATAGCTATTTGTGCAAGGTCTCAATCCCGGTATGGGTTGAGAAAAACTGGGTGCCTTTAATAGGATATGCTCTAGAGATTTTTTATCTAACCAAAGGCTGGTTAGGCTTCATTTGCAAAGCACCTGAAGATTTGACTATTCTTTTGGAAAATCAATGGTTGTTGGGAGGCAGTAGCCTAATGCTCAAGAGGTGGAGGGTATATTTTTACCCGACGATTGAATACTTCCAGCAACTTCATCTGTAGGTGCTCTTACCTGGTTTACCCATCCAAATATGGAACGAGGGTGCCTTAACGGCGATTGGAAACTCACTTGGAATATTCATCATGGTGGATAGACAGAACCTTACGACTCTGGTTAGAAAAGTAGGGAGGATATTGGTTGATATGGACATCCACTATGGGCTTCTAGAGGTTTTAGAGTGTAATACCCTATTTCCCCCAATCTGTAAATATAAATTTATTGGACAAGAACTATGGCAAACTCAAAGTGTGAATTTTTTATTTGGTGGACCTTTGTATGAAGGTCGATGAATGTAAATCCTATTATATTAATAGATAATGGAAATGTGTTGCATGACTTTTGATATGGGGATGTGCTAAGAGAGACCATGATTTCTAATGAAAATATAGTAGAGGGGACCCGGAATGGTTTCATTAACCTCCACCGAACCAATACTATGCTGGTTTTAATTGCTCGAGATCATAACAACCCTCTAACCTGAAATGAATTACAATTAGGCTAGTAGGTGGGAAGGCCTCCCCAAGAGTTAATGAGGGGATGGGGAAGACTTCCCATCTGTAAGGCTTCCGAACCTAACCACGAACTAGGATTTTGAGCCACATGCAATCTTGTTGAGGAAGGAAAGAAAGGAAGCGTGGTGTACGCAGAGAGGGCCTGCGAGGAATGCAAAGACGAGAGAGGAAACTCTCGGGTTCAAGGAAGGATTGAAAGTGAAAGTGAGTTATGATCACAGAGGATAGAGACTGAGTCAGGAGAAGGAGAGTAACCTTCATCCTCATCTATTCTTGTATAGGGAGAAGGAAAGTAGCCTTCATTCCTAACTTTCGTTGAGTTGGAAGTGAGATATTGAATCTCAAAGAATCGTGGCCTAAGCTCGGGGGTGGCCAGTGATAAATTCATTGGGAGTGACTGAACCTATGGTTGGGTGGAAACGAGCACCCCTTCCAGCAGTCGCATCACACTCTATGGTTCTGATAAGTGTTTTCTTGCCTTAAGATTTTGAATTGCAAATAATGGATGCATGCGAGTAATTACATGTCTATAAAGGTTTATTTCTTTGTATTAAATGATTAAGTTATGATTATGCATTTGTTTCCTTAACAGCCTATAATTTCACTTGGAGTTCCATGTGCCTTGGTTTAATCACTTGAAGGCGCTTTCCCCGGGGAATTTCATCACCGTTCTAGAGTCTAGTGAGTACTTCCTTGAATGCGGAGGTCGAATCTCATAATCCCCGTGAAGACAGAGTCTATTAAGATCATGAGAGGTAGTGCAGATATGCACATGCTCTCTGTGAGGCAAGCAGAAACCCAAAACCACTTAAGTCCTAGACCTGACGAAGGATCACAATAGTTTCACCGAAGATCCCTCTATGTGTTGAGTCCGGGAGAAAGAGCGTAATGCTCTTAAATCCTTCATAACTGACGAATATCGGGAGGGATAGAGAGAAGTTAAAGCATCAAAGGGATTATCCTTTCGTTTGGAAGTTGAACGGACTAGATCCATTGAGGAAGATCCGTGGCCCATCATAACCGTTAGATTTGAGGAAGGAACGCGGGCGTTAATGCATCAACCCCTTTAGACTTTGCAAGTTTCGCACATCGGGAGATTCGCATGTTGGCATGACTAAACTCCCAAAACCCGAAATTGTGATGTGATCTAGACCGTAGATCTAAGGATCTATTGGGACCCTCCCTGATCGTTAGATTGGAAAGATCAGAGATTCGCACATTGGGAGATTTGCATGTTGGTGCAACTAAACTCCCGAAACCCGAAATTGTGATGTGATCTGGACCATAGATCTAAGGATATATTGGGACCTTGCCTGACTGTCAGATTGGCGAGATCAGGGATTCACACATCGAGATATTTTCACATCGACGCAACTAAAATCCTGAAACCCAAAATTGTGATGTACTCTGGTCCATTGGATCAAGGAAGGTCATGGCTAGTCGATCTGATGCGAGCAGATTAATGCAAGAATATGAGGGAATTCAAAATCCCCTAAGAACTAAGATCAAAAGAGATAAGTGCCTTTTCAAAGCCCAGATGAGGTCCAAGAGGCGAACTTGTCTCCAGTTCATAATCTTAGGAGGGAAAGTGGGAGTCGAGACCCATACATTAGGGCTCACAGGGAGTAAATCGAAGGTTGAGACCTTTGAAACATATAAGATCTTCCCATCCAGGGAAGAAAGTGAAAGATCAGAAGGAGGATTTACAGTGATCGTTGGATCGATCATCATGAAAGATCTGGATTGTCATATCATAGTCCAAACAATGAGGAGTAAGCGCAGAGGAGAACAGATCTTAATCGTTTGGTCTAAGCATAATATAATCATGGCTACCAAATCAAGGTAAGCCTCAAGGGTACATGAGAGGAATGGGGTTCCAAAGTCCTGAAATCATCAGGACCATCCATCCAGGAGGACACATGGTGAGAGTTCATCATTTCGCTGACTCGCGACTCAGGGAAGTCAAAGGGTGGAGTTGTGAGAACTCGTGAAATGTGAAATCATAATTTGATCTAAGCCGTTGTATCCAGGAGAGATCTAGGTCGTCAGCTCATTTTGAGGGAAGGATGAGCAAGTGAATTTCGTAAGACGCGTGACACGAAATTGTGACACACCTTTCATTTTGGCGACCGGTCACAGCCTTGGTCACATCAAGGAAGGGACTTATCCTGGAGAGCCATCACCCAAATATGTTGAAGCTTAAAGGCGTAAAGGAGGAATCTGTGGGTTCCATACAACCTACACTTTAAGGGAAAGAGGGCATGTTAAGTGGATTTTAGGTTCTTCTCTGACTTCCATTGACCAGGATTAGAGACCATGAATGGAGAAACCGACTATTTGAGGAAAAAGAAATTTATATATTGATTTTTTTTTATTTTGACCCATCGTGGGTGTGTTACAAAATGGTATCAGAGCATGGTTACAACACTTGACCTGCTTGGGCTCACGGACGAGTCACTTAAAAAAAAATCTATTTAGTGTACTTTTAAAAGAATGACACTCTACCTTAACTCTTTCTTAAAAAGTCTGATTTAAAAATGTTATTAAAGAAAGGAATTAAACTTTCTACTGTGTGTATGCATTTAAGAAATTGAACTGTGTATTGTTCATGAACTAATAGATTGTTCACTAAAAATAAGTGTTTTTGTCAACACTCAAGCAGTCAGTAAGTCATGGGAAAACTTCAAAGGATGGTGATGTGTCATGAAGTGGGGGATGGCTCCCACAATAGAGATGAAGAATCTGACGAAAGGAGGGTGGTGGAAACCCCTCCATATCTGGCTGAAACTGTAAGGAGCCTCAGGGTTGAGTTACAGAGTTACAAGGCTGACAACGAGAGATTGATAAAGGAGCAATAGAAACAAACACAAATTAACGCAGTCTTGCTACAGAGCTTATCCGAAATATAGAGGAAACTATAGCATGAACCTGCAACCAGTCATGAGGACCAACGACACAAGAAGATAAGTCAGAGTCCACCTGAGACCCAAAAACATGACTCCATAAGTGACCCCACTGGGAGAAGTATCGCGAAGAAGGTCCAAACTGGAGGTAGGGGACACTCATCGGGAGATTCCTCTGGAAAGGAAGTTGACAACTCTGGAGGATCTTCTAGTAGCAGGGTTGGCTTGCATCCTCATGGGAAAGGAAAGAAACAGAAGTGTTCCAAAACCCATAGTCCTGAAGATTTCAAGAAATCCAAACCACCCTCTTTCGATGGAGATATTAAGAAGGGATAAGAGGCAGAAGATTGGCTTCTTGGTTTAATGAAGTTTTTCATATTCCATGACTACTCTGAAAACTTGAAGGCTCGAATAGCCATCTTCAACCTAAATGGAAAGGCTTCCATATGGTGGGAAGACCTTAGGAATGTGAAAGGAGCCCATGAGAACGACTTTTCATGGAAACAGTTTGAGAAATACTTTAGGAAGCAGTATCTGTCAGAAAAATACATGGATGGGAAAACTAAGGAATTCTATGAGCTCCGGCTAGGATAGCTCACCATAGAGGAATTTGTCAATAAATTCCTTGAACTACAGAGGTATGTACCCTACTTAAAAGACAAAAAAGAAAAAATGCAGCGGTTCATTAGTGGGTTCCCTCAAACCTACTGGGATAGGATTGAGTTTGATAACCGAAGGACCTTAGAAGAAGCTATCTGGAAGGTGAGGTATTGTTATGAAGAGTTTGGGAGCAATACAAGACCCCACGAGGACTGGAAGAAGAAGAGTAGTTCAGGATTCCATAAGAAAAGGTTTAACTCCTCAAGATTTAAGAAATATGGAAAATATTCTTGGGGGGGCTTCCTACTAGAAGTGTATATCAGAAAAATTTCCCCTCTCAAAGTGGAAATAAACCTTTTCAAATGGTCCCAACAAAGATTGATAACCTAAAGAAGGAACCCTTAAAATGTTGGGGTTGTGGAGAAAATCATAGATTGAGGGAATGCCCACACAGACAACAAAATAGTAAGGGGGTCTACAATATCCAAGAAGCTACCACCGTCAATGATGTGGCTAGGAGCATGCCACAAATCTATGCAGCCCTGGACAACAATCAAGCTGACCACCAAGCTTCAGTAGTGGAACTGGAAGGTATGATCGCCAACCATCTAGTTTCTATTTTAATTTATCTAGGGTCTAATTTGAGTTATGTGGCCCCTCAGGCTATTGATAAGTGTAAACTACAACCAACTAGACATGTTAAACCATGGTTGGTGCAATTAGCCACTGGGAGCAAAAGAAAGGTGGCAAAGGCCATACCAACCTGTCAATTCATCATGGGTGGATTGCCCACCCAAGCGACCCTTAACATACTTCTCGTGGGTTCATATAATTGTTGATTGGTATGGATTGTTTGGTTGCTTATAAAACTAAAGTGGACTATTATCATAGAACTTTAGAATGTGTAAATGAAGAAGGGAGAATGATGACCCTCCAAGGGATTCAGAATCCTATCTCAGTGAGACAAATATCGACCCTTCAAATGAAGAAGTATTATAGGAAAGGGTGTTCCTTATATGCAATACAGGTGTTGGAATTCATTGAGTATGACAAACCAAACCTAGACAGCCACACCATATTAAGAGAATACAAGGACATGTTCCCCGAAGAAGTACCAGGTCTACCTCCGAGAAGGGATATTGATTTCTCAATAGAGCTTACACCAGGAGCGGTACCATCATCTAGAGCGCCATATAGGATGAGCACACCAGAGTTGGCTGAGCTCAAGCTACAACTAGAAAAAATGATGGACAAAGGCTACATCTGACCCAGTGTCTCGTCATGGGGAGCGCCCGTCCTATTTGTGAAAAAGAAAGATAGCACACTTCGACTGTGCATAGATTACAGACAACTCAATAAGACAACCATAAAGAAAAAATACCCCTAACCCAGAATCGATGACCTGTTCGACCAAATGGGAGGTTCTACCATCTTCTCAAAAATTGACTTGAGGTATGGCTACCATCAAGTCTAGATTAAGGATGAAGACATTCATAAAACATCCTTCAGGATGAGGTATGGTCACTATGAATTCGTGGTGGTGTTGTTTGGGTTAACCAATGCCCCCGCCACTTTTATGTTCTTAATGAATAATGTACTCAGCAAATTCTTGGACAAATTTGTGTTGGTTTTCATTGATGATATCCTAATCTACTCCCAATACAAGGAGGAGCACGAAGAACATCTTAGACTCATACTTCAAGTACTAAGAGAGCATCAGCTCTACGCTAATTTTAGCAAGTGAAATTTCTTTCAGAAGCAAGTCCATTACTTAGGCCATGTCATATCTAAGGAAGGAGTGGTAGTAGACCCTATTGGCACAGGGGCAGACCCAGGGTTCAATGCTACAATAGAACACCAACAAAACCCTAACTACCGACCCTTTCAGCAACACCTGCGAAGCAGATGAAGTCTCACCCAAGCTAGAGGTAGGGGTGGTTGTAGGACTCAGATGTCTAGAACCTTAGCTGGAACACAGATCTGTGATTTTAACACTTAACAGAGAACTCGACAGTTAACATTCATCAATATCCATTCTTAGTTACAACATAGTTAAACCCTAATTACAGAGTATCACAGTATTCATTCTGATCTAAGGTATTTAAGCACCAATCATATGTACATAAGTCATATCTAACATCCATCCATATTATTAAGCATTAAGCATCAACAAGTCATCTATCTATATTAAAGCACTAAGCAAATAAACACATAAACACATCAATACATCACACAAAGCATAGCAACACAGCATGTACGTGGTTCACCCCCACCCTGGGCTACGTTCACCAACTCTTCTCTTCTTTATTATCTTTGGTAAAGCTTCTTACGGGCACATAGCATCCAATTTCTACTCTGCAGAATATAGGAGATAAGTGCGCACTCCGCCAGATCCTCCTTCTTCTAGCTAGGGTACAACACCAAGCCTTCACACACTCTCTTACAGTTACTTGCACTAGCCTTGAAAGCCTCGCACATAATGCACAAAGCACTTACAACACTTGATCATATAGATTAGACTCTAAAACTTAGCACATCAGCCAACTAGGTCTCTCCATCTCTCTCTTACATCACCTATCTACTTATTTATACATTACAAAATAGGCCTAAACATGGGTAAACCCATGGGCCAAAATCCCATACCCATTACAAAATCCTAAATCCAAAAAAGGGCCCTAAAAGGGGTCGAGATCCAGCAATATCTACTTCATCTTGCACTATGCCTTCGACAGCCTGTCGAAGTCCCAAAATTAGGTCAAACATGACCAAGAATCCTCAAAACTTGGTCAAGGGCCAACAGGCCCCCAACACTCACTTGTGACTCGTCCCGAGTCACTCTGATCTGAATACTTCTGCTTCAAAAGCCTCGAGCTTGACTCGAGCTGCTTCAACTTGTTGTTGTGCCATGGCCTCCTGTTCAGTGAACTCTTGTATGAATGCTTCGTTGATAGGTCCCTCTAGGCGTTGTTTAGTTGCAGTGACAACTTGCTCCAGTTTCAATCCTCTACCTTCTATCTCTGTGAACAGTTGGTAAGCCTCATCCTGTATACATTGGAGGCTCTGATTTACTTCCATAAATTTTCAATGAATAGTGTGGACCTGATATTAGGCAGTGTGTTTCTCTTGGGATCGCTTCATTATTTCCACAGCTGACATGGGCTTCAACTGCGCCTGTATTGTCTCTGCTTACTACTTCGCTTCCTGTAGCTTTGATTCCAGTGCCTTCAATTTTGGATTCTCAATGAGTCGCTCATACGTTTGGGCATTGTGATCACTCAGTTGCTTGCATTCCATGGCAAGGACTTTGATTCTTTCAACTACTCTTTGATCAGTTGCTTCTCTTTGATCCCTTACATCATACGGGGTGTCGGGTACGGTGCAGAGCTCTAAGTCTGTTATTCATTGTTGTAGTTGTTGGATAGATTCTGCGAGCTGCTCTACTTGATGCATGACTCGATCTTCTACCTATGGTTCTAATCCTGTCACAAAGTGGAGTGCTCTGTTGACTGCTTCTTTCACTTCGAGTTTCTCTGTGAGCAACTGTTCTTTTTCTTGTTGCATCTGTGTTTTCTCTTCTTCAAACATTGCCTGGAGAGAAACCTTCTCTTATTTTGAAATTTGTCGATTTTCTACGATTACACCTTGCACTTGCTTTAAGGCCTAGGTGGCTTGTTCTGTTTCTTCTTGTGCACAATGAAGGTGAGCTTCGACCGCATCAGCTAGTCAGCGGAGTTGGGATGGCTCATCTCCTAACTTTGGTTCTCCTGATGGCAAGGGTGTAGTGGACACTGCGCGGCTGGGGTGAAGGGCCTATTGTACCCCTCGAAGGTTGACCTTAATTCTGTCATACATTTCCTCTTGCTTAACTTCTTGTTTCTCCACGATTTCCAGTGAAGCGTCATTTAGGGATGCTATGATGAAGTCAAAATCATTGGGAGTGAGCACAGTCTTCATCTTGGTCATGGTGGTTCTGGACTTCTTTCGAAAAGAAGGTTTTAGGGGAGAAACCTTCCTCTTCTTCAGGGGATCAACCTCATCTTTGGGTGGTGTTACTTTTCCTTGCTTCTATTCATCTCCTTTTCCATGTATCTCTTCTACTTCATCATCACCCCCTTGGTCAGGTGATACTGAAGCAATATTTCTTGAGGTGTTGCTTAAGTCTTAGACCTCTTCAGTCTTCTTCCTTCTGCAGGTGTCAGGTGTGTTATATTCTTTGTGGGTGGACTTTGGGTTGTCCAGTTTAGGTTCAGACATCTCTACAGGGTCAGCGGGGATAAGGATGTCTAGGGACTAGTCCTTAGTGATATCCTCAATGTCCTCTATCACGAGTTTGTAGTATGACTGAATATGCTCCTTATGTTCATCGGCTCGCACTATAATGTATATGAAGTGTCAATCTACGCAAAACTTCATGAAGGGTCGGAACTTCTGTAGGGTGTTCGAAGTCATGCGAGGTTCATCTTTGATGGGTCTCTTCAGTTGAAGGTAATAGGTGTGAAAAACAACATTGACTACCATTGTTTATTCATATCACTTGAATACCAGAGTGTGGTGAACTTCGCAACAAGCGGCTTGAACAGTTCGATATCTAGGAAGGTCGTGCCTTCCAGCATCTCCCATGCAACAAAGGCGATGACAATTGATGGCGCGCCTATGCTCCTACATACCCCGCAGGGTCTCTGTGCCTGACCTCCCAATCTTAAGGATCGTTCAAATTCTCATACGAGCCGAATTAGCTCTTTGGACTCCCAATGGAATCCCTGTGAAAAACCCGGTCCACAGGTCCTTTCTTCACCCTGTCATGGCCTCTGCACACACCTGTGACTTTTCCTGATCTTAATTTTGGGGTTTTCGGGGTTTCATCCTTTCCATTGTCAAGAGTTCCAGTACTCTTGATTCCCCGATCACCGATGAGCTCTCTGCCCGGCCTTAACCCCTCCTAGCTATGCCCTCTGGTCCATATGACCGCTCTCCATAAGACCACAGCCTTATATCCTCCTATCAGGGTTTTGTGTTTCAATTTCCTGATGCTTTCCAATCCTTGTTAGCCCTCCAGGCTAAGCTCCTGGTCCACATGACCCCTAGCTCACAAGACCGCAACCTTGTTCCCCATCGGGGTTTCGGACTTTTCAATGCCAAAATGCGAACGTCCTCAGGACTCGCGATTCCTTGAATCTCGATGTGCTCTCTACGCGTTAGCCCTCCTGGCTAGGCTCCTTACCCAATATGACCACCATACCCGTGACCTCAGTCTTATCCCTCGTCGGGGTTTCGAGGTTTCCAATGCCAAAATGCATATGCCCACGAGATTCTCGATTCCTCGAATCCCGACTATCCGGTTTGTTGACAGTTGGCCCCTCACGATGGCACTTTCCTCCTTCTCTGGTGTGCTAACAGCTGGCTCCCACTCATCGGGGTATCACGTTTCACGATTCCAAAATGCACAAATACCTTGTCATCAGGATCCCTGATATCACGATGACCCAAACGCCGATCAATGACTTCCTCTCGGGAATTTCCCCGATGGCACCGATTGCTTCCACGCGTCCCCTCTAGGTGGACGGTCCTAATTCCTCCAGGATTTCGAGACTTTTGATGTTCTGATTCTTTCGACCTCAGGAACTTCGATTTCCCAATAGTCAATATCCTGACTCTCTACGGATTTCTGACACCTGTCTCCCCAAACGGACGGCTCAGATTTTTGTGTCAGGGTTTTCACTATAGACTTCCCCGATCTCTTATCCATGGGAATACTGATTTCCCGATGCTCCAAAGTACCGAATGTTGTTGGGAAATAATACCCTACGGACTAGCAAACTAGGGTCTGATTTGCATGTAGATTTTGACCTTAAAGAAATGACCTTTTAACCTACCACCCAAAACTTAAACCCCTCTTTCAAGACAGATGCATGGAAAGGAACTACTAACCTTTTTTATTGATGTTTGGTGTAGATCCTCCGTTGTGCTTTGCCCTCTTCCTTGCGCTGCTCCTTCCAAAGTTAACCTGCAATCAAGACAAAACACTACGCATGCATGCTATTTTTCTACTTGAGGGTTAGAAATTCAGAATAAATTACACAAATCATAGATAACTCATGCATTGGGACGGGAAAATTATTCTTTTATTATTTTCAAAATGAATCAACTTACAATCAAAGTCGATACCATCCACCACTCCTTGATCCTGATCCTGGGCTCCTCCTCTTCTTTTTCCTCCAACTGCTTTGCGTTAATTCTCCTTAGGCTTGAGGAAAGGCTAAAGGGTTGGGACAAATGGATTTGGAAAATGGGCAGAGTTTCTTCGCTATATTTTTCCTCCTCCAAATAGTACCCCTACCCCTTCTTTTATAGGCT
>SNQJ01S0211717.1:7855-23473 GCA_010110895.2 Picea sitchensis | reverse complement strand
TATCTAATATCCATGTGGAGTGATGACCTACAGTGCTTCATTATGAGGGGACAATAATTGACACTCTCATATGTGGAGGATATTTATTTTCTGACGGGGCTCCCCTTCCGGGGGATGGCCATGCCTGTTGAGCCCCAACTGTCGGGGGATGTGAGATTGATAGACTTGGCACAACGCTACTTCTTAGGGATGAACTCGATGTCAGGTTTGGTTATCTGTATTGAGGTGATAGATGATATCTTGCCTCAATTCATTCCAGCTATGGTGGTGAGGATCTATGGATCCTTAGAGACTCAGCAGATTTCTAGAGTTCAGCTAAGGATTGTGGAGAGGGTCCTAGATGGGGAGTTTTTTTCTTGGGGGATGATGCTGCACTCCAGGATGATGGGGAAACTTCACCGGTGTCGGGCGACTGAATCTGGTGAGTTTTTCTTTGGGTCCATCTTGGTGGCATGGTTTCTAGAAAGGGTGCCCATGTTGCACCCTAGGATTTTGGTGGTGCCTACAGGGCCGCAGGAGCCACGATTGATGCAGTGGGCCCATATTTTGGCACGTCATGGGGGGGAGAGGGTGGCCACTACTTTACAACCAAAGTGGCATCTGTGCGGCGTCACATGCCACAGGTTATACTCCAATACCCATATGGTGGGATGGATTTCCGGCACAACCCAGACATGGAGCTGCCTCCTGGAGAGGTCTGGGACCAGAGAGGTATGTTTGTGCATTTATGTTTTGTGATTTTGATATTGTATCATATGTTTATATATATATGGATGTTGAATCTATCTTTAGTTTTTTTGTTTTCATAAGTGGGGCCTCGAGGTCGTGAGGTGGAGATGGTTGGAGAGTCGACTCACCAGAGGCCAGTGCAACCGTTGCGGGTAGAGCTGCAGGTAGAAGAGCGGTGTCGGAGGGATTATAATGGTGTGGGGCTAGTAAATGATTTGAGGGTAGGCCAGAGACGTATATTCCATGACCCCGATGCAAGGCCATCTCATGCATCATGGGTAGAGGCCAATGAGGGGATCGAGGATCTTGGTCGTCAGTTCGAGGAGGTGCTTTAGGGTGTGTCAGAGGGCATGTGGGCCCACATTAAGGATGAGAGAGTCCTGGAGAAGTGTGTGGGTGTTCTGACAGAGTAGTAGACCTTGATCTGTCGAGCAGCTATAGAGGGGAAGCGATGGTTGGTCGACTTCGCCCTGGACCTGGAGGACCCCCAGTTGGTGGGGCACCTTCTGATAACAGAGGACCTGGTGGGGGAGATTTGGGGGCACCATGAATGCCGATTTTTTTTTTTTGTATTTATATAGGCTTGCAATCCCATTTTGTATAGGGTAGGGGGAACCCATTTTGTACCTATAGGGGTGAGGGGACTCACTGGCCTACGGGTGATGTATATTTTGTACTTTTGTAAACATTTATGATACTTTTCCTGATATATATATACACATTTTTTGGATCTTTGTGATGTTTACATGTGTTTATAGTTTTGATGATTTATGATGTCTAATCTATATGTTGTGGCTGATGTTTGATGATTTATGTATATGTAATGATGTCTTGATGTGCTAAATGCCAGTCTAATACTAGGTTAGCCATGTTATATTCTATTTGATTAAATTTTCGTGGAATATGTGTAAATGTAATTGAATCAAAGTTTTGAGATAAGAGTCTAACCTGCAGGTATTTGCAAAAGAGGCAAGGATTGTGGACACAAATACATTATTGAGCTGCAGGATGACATGGTGGGAATCTAACAACATTCTAAGGTGATGAATGTGGTGGTGAATGGCCTTGATGAGGAGACCACTGACGACTACGTATTTTTCTTGGTTGTTGGTGGTTGAACCCAAACATATGTCGCTAGAGTGGAGTAGTTCATGTGAGGGGGTGTAGAGGTCCCAAGCGGTTGAAGCGAGATTCTATGTCTAGAGTCTAGCACCATCAGCGTAACCAATGTGGTAGGCCGATGGAGGATGCATCTGTCAATAACATGGATGGTGGAGGAGTGCAGGTGAAAAAATAAGACTAAAAACTCTACAAATGTGTACAAAGAAAATCCTAGCGTAGAATGACTATGCTCATGTGTAAAAAGTATTTAAGTACAACCCATTGACGGGTTATTTGAGAGGATATCCTTCTGGAGAGGCCAAGATGTATGTGCCTTTAGTGAGGCAGTGTTGGACAATGTAGGGTCCATGCCATAATGACTCGAATTTCCCATGACTGAGAGTATTGTGGGGGATATCATAGGCTAGGATGAGATCTCCTTTGTTAAATGAATGAAGGTTGACATGGCGATCAAATGAGGCTTTGGACCATTTTTTAACTACCTCGTTGTTCTATAATGAAGACCGACGATCTTCATCCAACGAATCTAAGGTCAACAAGTGCTGCTCCATTGGATAAGTGTCAGCTAATAGATAAATGTGGTGCACAACGTGGGAAATTCGCACTCGATGGGGAGGGTGGCTTCAATCCCATGGATGATATGGAACGGTGTAAATATGGTGGCAGTTTTGACTATTATGTGATAAGCCCATAATGCTGAAAAAAACATATGATGCTAGTTGGTATTATGTTTGTTGATGGTACGTTGTAGCATGGTTTTGAGGAATTTGTTAACAGCCTCAACCTGTCCATTGAACTAAGGGTAGTATGGGGAAGAAAACTCATGGGAGAAGCCTAACTTTGAGGAAAGTTCTATGAAGATATCATTCTCGAAGTTTTTACCGTGATCGAATACTAACTGTAGTGGAATTATGAAATGGGTAATGACATGGTTGAAGAAAAAATGCGATGTTGTGTCAGCGGTATTGTTGAAGGTAGGCGTGGCTTCATTCCATTTGGTAAAGTAATATACTTCCATGACGATGTAATTGTGTCCATTACTATATGGAGGATTGCAAGTCATTAAGTCTATGCCCCATTTGCATAAGGGGACGACGGTGATGACTGGATGTAGAAGAGTGGGTGGCATTCATGCTTTGTTTTCATAGATATGGAATTTGTCGCATCTCTTGACAGCATGGATGCAGTCATGAAATAGTTTGGGCCAGAAGTATCCTGCTCGAATGACTTTTTGTGTGGTGGACATACCTAAGAGGTGGTCGCCACAAGCGTCGTTATGGAAATCGTTCAAGACTTTGTCTTCTTCGTCGATGGTCAGACATTGGTGTAGTATGGTGTCGACCCCACGTCGATACAACACGTCACCGATGAGGAGGTACTGAGGGGCCTGATGGCGAATGCGTCAATGATCATCTCAAGAGAGATGAGTCCCAAACTTCTTTGTTTGAAGTTAGACGAGAAGGTCTCCATACCAGGGGTCATCCGAGGGGATGAAGAAGAAGTGTTCGTTAGGAAAATACGTATTGACGAGTGAAGATTTAGCATCTGAGGGAAACGTCATGATGAGTTCGATGAGAATGAGTGCTTTCTTGTTTTTGATAGTTGAGAACTCTAGGTCATATTCCTAAAGAATGACGATCCATCGGGAAATTTTTTTATTAATCTATCAACAACTAAGGAAGTACTGCATGGGATTAGAATCTTCTATGACTTTAGTAGTGCGAAGAAGGATATAATGACGTAGTTTCTGAAATGCGAGGACAACTGCGAGGGCTAGTTTCTCATCGTGATTTTATTTCAGGGGTGGTCCTGAAATATTTTTACTGGTGTAGTAAATGACATGTTCCCTCCCATCATCCCCTAGTTGAACGAGGACTCTGGCTACTGATACAGATGAGGTGGATAAGTAGAGGATGTAGTCATGATCATAGTCTGGAGGACTAATCAAAGGGGCATTGGATAGGGCCAATTTTAAATAACCAAAAGTGGTTTGATCATGTTCGTCCAATCGAAATGGGATATCGTGATGTAGTAAGTGAAGGAAACTATGCACGTGAGTGGCGTAATCTAGGACAAAGCGACGTAAAAAGTTGGCTTTGCCTTGTAGGCTCTACAGTTGGCACAAATTCCTAGGTGGTGGAATTTCCGTGATAGCTTGGACTTTGAGGGGGTCCACTGTAATGTCGTGTTGGGAGATGTTGAACCCAAGGAGGCATTGGCGGTGACGCAAAGTACACACTTGAGGGGGTTCAAGCGGATATTGTACTGGCAACATCGTTGAAAGACAACTCGTAAGTTGTATAAATGTTGAGTTTGTTTCTTGGATCGAGCAGTGAGGTCATCCAAGTAAGAAAGGATGATGCAAGAAAGATCATGGAAAACATAATTCATGGCCCATTGGAATGTAGCACCTGTGTTTTTTAGTCCAAAGGGCATGACGCAATAAGAAAAAGTACCCAATGGGGTAGTAAAAGTGATTTTATACCTATCTGTTGGATAGATTTGGATTTGATTGTAACCAAAGAACCCATCCATGAAGGAAAAGGCTTCGTGGTTGGCACAGTCATTGATAATTTGATCGATGAAGGGGGTTGGAAAGTTGTCTTTGGGACAAGCATGGTTGAGATCATGAAATTCAGTGCATACGCGGATAGTGCCCTATTTTTTGTTAACGGGGACGTGGCTAGAAACCCAAGAGGTATACGCAATGGGGTAAATGAACCATGTAGCGTGTAACTTGTCAATTTCAGCTTTGATAGCCATAGCTTTGGATGGGTGAAGTGGGCGCTGCTTTTGACAGACTGGGGTGAGATCTGTCCATGTGTCGATGCGATGTTCGACTATAGAAGGATCGAGGCTGGGCATATTTGTATATGACTAGGAAAAAATATTATGGTATTCATGAAAGAGAGCTTTGTAAGTTGTGAGTTGTTTAGGGGAGCATGCAGTGCCAATGGTGATTTCTTCTATGATTCTCGGTTTCATGGAAATTTTGATTTTGACAATGGGGGAAATATTGGCGATGTTGCCTTCTTCAAAAGAATCTTGGGCATGGATAGGGTTGTTGAACCAGTCCATATGCCTTGATAGAATAAAATATTTGGTTTTGATTGCACATACGGAGGCTTGGCTAGGAGGTTCAAAGGATTCCTATGAGAGAAAAAGTGCTCGATGATGGAATGCACTCCATCATCAAGCACTTTTTCTCTCACAAGAATCCTTTGAACCTCCAAGATATCTTCATCACATATTCAAAAGAGTTCAAAATCTCTTTCGCATAGTGCACAAGGTGGTTGAAATAGAGGAGGAAGTGGAGTTGTGGGCTCTTTATTATTTTTTCTACCCTCATTCATGGCAGTGGTGCTGGCGATTGGGGGTGGGGGTCGCATGGTCGGAGTTAGTACTGGAATCTGCATCGGGATTCCATCAGACTGAGGAGGGAGAGATGATTGAGGAACCATCCTGGGTGGGTATAGATACCATACAGGGATGGTGAGAACCATGTTGGGAAGGGTAAGCATCATGGCTACCTGAAATGCTTGTACTCCCACTGGGGGGTAGAAGAAGGGAATTTGAGTGATGGCTTGGGGAATGGTCTCTGAAACCGGGATTTTCCCTTGGAGGAGGGGCAAATTGGGGATAAGTGGTGTAGTAGGGTTCTCAGGGAATACCTGAGGTAAATTTCTTCAACTGGTGGGACGTCGAGGTGTGAAGAGGCCTCAGTGGGAGGAATGGTGTCTTCGATGTCAGTTCCATTAGAATATATGACACACACTTGTGTTGAAGGGTGTATAAGAGGTGGTGCTCCATGGTATTCCCCCAACAAGGATGGGTTCTTGAAAACTCTGGGGGGCATGTCAATGAGTGAATAAGCATCGAAACTAGTGCAGACAAGGGGAAAGATGTTATCGATGTTGGTGGAATGGTTAGGCTTGTAATGTGTGATTTGGTCTATGGTGATGATTTTCCCGTTGTGGGGCAACATTATCATTTGAAACACAGAAGAGGCCACTACCTTCATAATGTACATGTAGCTATGTCCAAACAAAATATTTTAATCAAGCGGGGCATCGATAACCTCAATGTCAATGAGGATGGTTTTTCCCCCGAGTTCAATGGGGACATTTTGAAAGATCCCTTCAAGGGAGGATGGTCGACCATCATAGGCTCTTAATGTGATGGCGGATGGTACTAGATCAGGGGAGCCTAGTTTCCGCCATAAAGTTTTGGACATGATGCATGTGGATGCACCATCATCAATAATACACCTATGAACCGTGATGTTCCAAATATTGATTGGTATCTCGAAAGCTACTAGAGCGGGGAGACTAGGTTTCGCGCTATCTAGATCAAATGTGATGAGTCTAGTATCAACTGGGTCGGCTGCCCCTAAGGCAGAAAGTAAGGATTTCCATTGAGTTGGACAGGTTTGGAGGACCTCCAATAAAGACATGACTGCAGGAGACTGTGCCAAGTCATCGACCAGACTGTAATTGTGTGATTCCATAGCCTGAGGTTTGCTGACATTTTTTCGTAACATAATGCGAGGGATACAAATGGTAGGTTCAATATTAGGGCGTGGAATCATCAAGGGTTGTCCAACTGTAGCTGGAGTTGTTTACAAAGTGGTGGGAGTATATTCAGGGGGCGCGTTGTATTGACGACCGCATGTTTGCAGAATAATTTCTTCTTCTCTAGTGAGGAGGATATTGCGATCCATCAGGTTTCCGGAGTGGATGGGCCCTGGGTTTTGATACTGTCCCATTTGTGGTGGGGAAGGGTGTACCTCCTATTGGCTATTCATCACACCTTGGTGTGGAATAGGGTTTTGCAACACGGTTGGGGATGGTTGTTGCAAATACTGTTGTGGGGCATGTTGAGGGGCAGGCGGCGTTGGAGGACATGGTGCATTCATGGATTCTTTCATCTTCTTGAAATCGACAATTTGGGGGAAATGGTGAGTGTAATTTCCATGCTCACCGCAAAGAGTGCAAGGGAAGTTCATTCAAATGTTTTTGTTGTTGTTTCTCCCTTGGAGTTTGTTGTTATTGTCCCCTTGGGGGTTCTGGTTACCCTGATTCTGGTTTCCCCCAACAGGTTAGTTTTGTTGGGGGTTATTTCCCCCTGGTCCCGGTTTATTATTGTTTCATTTTTTTCCTTTCTTCTTGGAATTATTTTGCTAATGGGCCGGATTTTTTGTATTCAACTGTTCAAAAGTATGAAGTTGTTGAATGGGAGAGGGCTGAAAAAATTTAACGTCGACGTCTGGTTGTCCATGTGGAGGAGAAACTGGCTATGGAGGACCAGGAAACGAAAAATATGGATTATTTTTTGGTAACGATCCATAGGTCACATAGGAAGGTGAAGTGCTTTCACTAGTGCCCAGGTTATATGTTGAGGTAGAAGGGTAACCTGACCTTGGTTGAGAGGTCGAATGCATCATGGGTGACGGCGAGGATCCACTCATGGGTGGAGGGGGAGTAACGGGATATGGTTGTTGGTAAGAGGGAGGAAGGTAATAAGATGGCCCTCCATATGGTTTCGGATATTGGGGTGCACCATACATAGGTGGTGGTTGGATGTACGAGTTGTGTTGTGTCATGATACTAATCAACCCATCCGCAGCATGAGACATGCCAGGTTTGTACTAGMCGAATGGTAGGGGTCTTGGTCCATCAGGTAATATTSTGTATAAGTAACCTGACTGAGCATAAATGAGGTCRAATTGTTGAKCCTTTCTTATGGCTTCCTCTTCGGATTGGGGGAAGGTGGATGCCACATCTTTGGAAAGTATAGAGATGAGTGATTTTAAAAACCAATCTAGACGTTGTTCTTTGGTGGTTTATGATTTACATAAAATACGTCATCAACGCCATTCATGGATGTGGTCGGAAATATGCATATTTGAGGTTTGTTTGCACTCGGAGAGAAGTTCTAAACCAGTATCATGATGAACCGGTAGTTGAAAAAAGGCCAAAAAGGCTTTGGCCAAGGATTCAAAAGTCACGTCAGACCTTGATTTTTCGTCCACACACCATTTGGTTGATGTACCAGTGAGTTTTCATTGAAATAACCTCAAGTGGATGGAGTCATCCATGATGTTTTTTGAATAGAACCATAAGTGGAAGGTCATGAAATGGTTGGTGGGATATTCCCCCAATTTTCCTTCAAATTTTGGAATATTTGAAGGTATTTTTGTTCTAAGACTTTTGCGATCATTGTTTTGTTCAGAGAGTTCTTTCGGATCCATCACATAGGTTTTATGTTTTTCGACGTTTCGAACCAAACTAGTGTGGTCCATCATCAAGAAACATCGAAAAACATAAAACCTATGCGATGGATCCGAAAGTACTATTTGAAGGTAATTTAGTAGGCATATTAGGCCCTCTGGGGTCATGTAAAATATGATCATTCGTGAGTTTACTCAAATCAGGAATGTTGAGAGATGCAAAGTATGGCATGGGGGGTGTTGGTGGAGGATTAAATCTAGCCATAGTATGAGAAGGTAGTGGACCTGACCCTTGAGGGGGATTTGGTGGGGTTGTACTTCTCCCTTGAGAAGAATTTTCCCCCCCGCCTCCTTGTGAAGGAGATCTAGTGGATGGAGGGCCTTGGGAATTGGACCCAAGTAAAGTGAAACCAAGAAAATTTGATCCCAAAATAGTGGTGCTCACAGGGGTGTGAGATGGTTGAGTCGGTGAGTTGGCAAGACTAGGAACTCCTCCTAAAATAGGAGGGAGATTCTGCAAGCGTTTGGAATGATGGGGAGTCTGTGGGTCCTCTATGATGTCCGACTAGCAAAGTGAACGTGTGAAAATGGTGATGAGAGAAATAGATGAACAAGATACTTGTATAATTTGGACCTTCACAATATAACTCACAATTACATGTAATCAAATGAGCATCATACATAAATCAACTGTAAATAAGCATACATGTGGTTAGGTGGATTTTTTCCGTGTGGGGGAGAAAATAAAACAAATGTTCATGTCCTAAAATACGTATCGTCCTTCCTCTCAAATAGAACTGTACCTTCCAAGAGCACTCAATAGCGGGGTATGAAGCACCGGAAGAGGAACTAGTGAAGGATGAAATAATCAGTTATAATGAGGGGTAGAGGGTGCATATTTCAAAAGAGATGGCGATATTTCCCAATAGCCACACAAAATCTGATCAAGGTGCAATTGCAACCCACAATTGCCACATGGGTAGATGTCCTAAATTTGGCCTCTAGCTACCTCAGTCAAAGTGCGACATTTATATTTTCGGCCTGAGAAATGGGTCACGGGTTGAATCCCTTCCAAGATTTGGGTGACTCAAGGGGGAACGGAAAGAGCAACTGGACCTCAGCCTTCAACCCTTCACGGGTATCTCCCTACCTTATGGTGTAGGAACACTTGACTTTGAGGATTTTAAAGTTCCCTATTTTTCAACTTCTAATGTTTGAAAATGTGAGAACCAGATAATGAGGGGTTATTTGGATGCTGACCCCCGAGATCCTACCTAGATTAAAAAAATTCTTTTGGCACCTCCTATGGAGGAAAGCTTAGTGAGTTTTTAGAAAAAAATTTAAATGTGGTGGGCTGAGAGATTGCGGGTGTGAACCAATATCATTTGAATTAAGTGGGTGTGGAGAAAACCAACTTCAACCTTCACAACTCAACATGGAAATTCTGTGAGTGAGAAGTGACTTTGTGTGTGAGCAAGTGATAAAATGTGTCAAATTTTAATAAGTTAGGTGTGAATTTGCAACATGTGGATTTTTTGTGGTCCTTACAAATCTTTGTTACCTATCTTACTAAATGCCATTGGTACAACCTTGAGGAATTTTAAAAGCCCTAAAGAACTAGCATGTGGACATATGGGTCCTTACCAATCCTTTAAACTCCCTAATGTTGTTTACACTAAGAAAGCTTGAAAATTTATCCTATATTGCAAGCATGTGGGCATGTATGGGCCCTTACAAATTTAAGATGATTTCAAAAAGAAACTAAGAGGAGCCCTAGGGGGACTTTGTACTATCCTAAATAATTTTTGTTAAGGGAGATGAAATGTCCCCTTAACCACCTTTCTGATTCTCAAGATCACTCTATGGTGTGAGAGAAGAGCATACTCAATGATCAAAGGTGATTTATGATCCCAATGCAAGTGTTTTTATATGTGATATCAAATGATCTCAACTTATATTTTACAAACCAAACAAGCCATCAATGTGGAAACCAAAGCAAAAGAGGAGAATATATGGTTTCCTTTTACCCCCTAAGTGCCTATGTTTTAGCTAACCTTTCATATGGGAAAAGAGTCTAGGTGGAATGCATTTACAAATTTCATGAAAGAAATATTTTGAAGGCTAGGAGCCTTCAAATCATCACAAAAACCCTTACAATTTTGAAACTATGGAAATGTGCACGGGTTACAGTTCAAACAGAGGCGCAGTGGGTGCACAGTGCGCAGAGAACATAAGCCTTTTGGGTGCACAGTGCGTTTAGTGCGTGTCTGTGGGTTGGAATACCCACACATGTTTTGATACACGTCGGGGGGGGGGGGATTTTGAGTGAAATTATCCTCCTCCAGCTCAAAATCTAGCTCTTGATAGGTAAGGCTAGGCCGGTTTTGGTACCTGAAAGAAAAATGGATAAAAAATAAGTGCTCTCTAAGCCCAAATAGGGTGGAAATTGATACCTTTCCCTAGTGGAGACGCCAATCTGTTGTGTTTGTTTCATCACTTGGGTGAGAAAAACAAGGGCACTTGCATGTCTAGTTGGGCCTGCTAGACAAGACAGAGGTTAGTGCATAAGTTAAACAAGTCAAGCACATGAAATAAACAAGTAAAAAAACTAAAAACAAATAAGGAAATAAAACTAGAATGCATAAGAAACTTTTAGAACCATAAACAATAAACCAATGAACAAGATTATGCCACCAATGGATAACTATATTAGTTGGAAAAACACCGTAGAGAAATGAGGACTTATGAGTCCCCTCTTCCTCCTTGGGAGGGCTCTTGAGTTCCCTAATGGAGAGCTCTTCATACAATGGTAAAAAAAAATGGCAAATGATGAAGAAAATAAATGCCTATTCCCTCAAGAGGTGAGTGGAATGGCCTATTGGAATGATGCTAGAATGCTCCTAGGAGAAAAGAGGATTCTCAAGGGAGAATTGAGGGAGCATAACAATACTATGAAGATCTTTGTTTCTTAGTGCACCCACAGCCTCCATTTATAGCATTTTTTCAAGGAAATATTCAATTGGTTCTTAGTGTGAACAAGGGGTCCTTTAGGGCACCCTTTGGTCCATGACCAACCCCCCATTTGGATTTAACTCAGATTTGAAGGTCAAATCAAGTTGGGAGTTGGTCCATAAGTGGTTGAGGGGCTGACAAGAACCATAAATGGACAATTCATAGGAGTGCACAACTTTTCTCGTACACAGTCGCGCATATGGTGCATTGTGCGCTCTACAGGCTTCTTTGGCCCGCGCATTGTGCACACGCTTCCTTTAGTGAGTTTGCACATGTTAATTTTTGCCCAATTGTATAGTTTTTGCCTTTTGGAAATGCATTTTGGTGCTGTGGGTGAACTAATAGTTGTTTGGCATTGTTGTATTTCTGTAATAATTTGTTTGCGATGTTGGAGACAAAATTTCAGTTATAACAAATAATATCTAATATACTTCAATTTTAAGTGATAAGGATCATAACACACCCTCCTTTGTCCTCTTATCCCTTGAGTTTAGAATACCAATTTATAATTATTGATAGATTATTTTTTAAATACCACCCTATTTTTTACTCTTCCATCCACTACCTTGAGGGATAATTTGATCCGTTGACCACTTCTTTAGCAGTTGAGGATTTGAAGAAAGAATTGGTGGCCATGTCGCCCATCTTGAATTAACAGATACATGGATATGTTTCAGGTCCTTTTTATTTATAGGTTTCCTTGACGTTGAGAAAATGTCTCAACTTAGCTACTTTGGACTGCAATTGCTTGTTGAAGGATCTAAATTACCACATCTCTAAAAATTTCTCTAGCTACTTAAAAACAACATTATTCTTCCTTTTTTCTAATGGTTGTAATCTCTATATATTTCCTCTACGTGAAGGTCATGACACATCAAAAGGCATCTTCCCACTACAAGATCCACCCTCTATCACCTCTAGGTTGAGACATCAATTTCCAAATTTTCTTGATATCTTCTATATAGGATGCTTGTTGCAAATGGTAGGTGTTCAACATATATCTCGAATTCAAGGCCCTAGTTTTCACTAAGTCCCAAGAGACGGTGAATGCAATGGGACCAGGTGAATTCCCTTGTTTCCTTTATGTAAATTGGACCATCCCAATTTGGGGATCTCTACGACAATATTTTTTAGGGTTGTACAGGTCAAGTTTTACCTTGAGGCCATTCCAAGAAATTTTTTTCTTGGTGGCATGCACGAAGGTAACATCTCCTCCATGTCTTCTTAAGTCTTAGCATTATTGAAATCACAATAGAACAACCAATAGGGTTCGATTAGCTCCTCATCTAGACACTCCCATAATGCCTCCATTTGGCCAACATCATTTGGAGCATAAATATTGGCTAGACCAAGAACATAGCCTTTGAATAAAATAAGGCCCTTACAACACGATTTAATGGATCAATGCATTATTGGATAATTACTTCTACCTACTTTAAAAGAATTAGGGTTGTGACCCCACCTTCACCTTCAACATGGTTAGTAAAAATAACATAGGTTTTAGCTAGATTACTTGAAAGGGAAACATAAGAGGAAAAAAAGGATGACTTTAACTTGCAAACAAAAGAATGTGAAGATAAAAAAAACAACGTCTCTAATTTTTTGGACCGTATATTTGCGACAAGGATCTATAACCCCCATGCATTCCATGGAATTACCTTCATTGTAGACTTTATATGTGGTAATCCATTGTCTCCTCAACTTTTCATCTTGAAAGGATTTGGAGAAGTCACATTCTTCATCTTGATATGGAACAAGTCATTTAAATATATTGTTTTTCCTCTTGTAAGAGTCTTCAACAATGAGCAATTGTTTTTTGGTCCTGGGAGTGGAGACTGAGCCCAACAATGCCCACCCCTCTCAAGGCAGTGAGTTGTGAGATACATGAGTGTGTTTTATCAATGCAGAGATTGAATATTTTTTAGAACAAGGCTGGATAGAGGGCCTAGTTGGGGCTTATGTTCTAGGGGAGCCATTGGGCTTCTTCGACAGAAAAATCCTCATACCACACAAAAAAACATAACTAGACTATTTCGACACATCCATAGGCCATGGGAAATCGCATCATCACAATGTATCTCTTTAGCAAAAGAAACTTGAAAAACTCCCTTAATCACCCTACATATGGTTGTGCATATTTATCCCTAGCCTTAATCATAAACTCTGGTAGGATACTTCTCACAAAATACCCTCATAATGTGTGTCATTTTTTAAGATTTCACAATCAACACCATATTCATAATATTGAATATCAACAAGAAACTCATGAGGAAGAAACTCATGAGGAGGTATATTGTTATCTTGAAACTCACCTTCGAAATGAACTTCCTTAAAACCTTGGGAGGAACCATGTGGACTAGTTCCTTTATTGTTGATTCCTTGCATAATTTTCAAAACAATGTTATTAAGTAATGGGGTGGCCATTTAAACACCCCCTATAACATTATTACAAACTTGGAATGCCACATCATTCGAGCGATGCAAATGCCACCCTAACCAAAAATAATAAATACCATACGTTAATAATAACTTCAACATTAAACCAAATCAAAAGTCATATCCCCCTAGTAAACTTATGACCAAAATAAATGGTTTTTATTCCATAAAATAAAAAAACCTTGGATTTTATATAAAAGTTGTAGATCATGAGTTATTATTAAATCAATTGGATTTTATATAAAAGTTGTAGATCATGAGTTATTATTAAATCAATTATTCTTTTATATGTGTACAAGATTGTCATTGTGCATTTTACCCTGGACATGACATATCCAGTTGGACTCTCCTCAACACGTGTTCCTTTAGTCCATTCACTCCAAGTTCAATATCTTGATTTAGATTTGATGTTGAGGAGTTCAGAGTTGCCTACTTTGATTGTGCTAAGAGAAAATTGACAAGAGGCACACTCAATCCAATTTCTGGTGTGTCAGATTGTTCTCATCCAAAAGGGGTGAACGAAAGCTAGGTAATGTCAAATTGTTCTCATCCAAAAGGGGTGTGTAGGAAATAGACTTATAGTTCAACATCCAATTAGGGTACTCAATATCTTATTTGAATCAGATTTTTCAATAGTCCTAGTTTGACTATGGAGAGAGAAAATTGACCAAAGATTGTGCTTGTATGGATCACAAACCTTAGAGGTCCACTCAATCATCTTTCTAGATCTCAGATAGTTCTCATCCACAGGGAATGGATTGCATAGACTTTTTGATCAATCTTCAATCAAGGGATTTTCCCTGGCCCACTCCCTCACGCCCAAAAAGGATACATACGATGAATCTCCAACTTTCTCACGAAAAAATAAAGTTAATTGGAAAATGTGGCACTCGTATCCATCAACTTTCTTTGGAGGACACGTGTACACTCTACGTATATATGTGAGGACACACTATACTAAAATATGAAACCCGTAACCTTCAAAACTATAAAATATCATAAACTCCCATGTCAAAACTCCGGTCGTCTATGGTATATATATATATATATATATATATATATATTCCGTACATTATTTTATATCCAACATATTTATTTTATATTTAAAATACAAACATATATGTCCAACAAAGCATAGCCACTTTTATGGATCGACAAAATTTGGGAAGAGAAAAGTAAGATTAATTAATGATATAGATATATTGTTTTTTTCAAGTTAAACATTACATAGTTATTTATATTCACATAAAACATTAAATTATTTAATCAATTATATTTCCATAAACAACATGAATAAAATTTTCCCTCATACTAAAGCGCATTTTTTTTTCAAAATTTCCAACTTTCATAGTACAATTTTCATTATGCAATCGAATGACATTTAGAATGAATTTCCCATTACTTATTAATGTATGTATCAAAATTAATTTATAATCATTTAGATAATTTTAATATCAAAATTAATTTATAATTATATAAAGAATTTTAATATGTTATGATTGTAAAATTATATATACAATAATAAATTCTCTCATCTTCTTACTTATTAGGTGTTCAAAATGAGTAAATTGGTACCTTACCATTACCTCGCATATTGGTCATCTTACTTGATTTTCCAAATGGAGGAGAGTATTCACCATCAACCATAATAGTGATTAATAACCCACAAGACTTAGTGTGAATGGATCTCACGACCTCCATGACCACCATGGACATTATTTCTTAATGCAAAGGCTTGAACCAAGTGATATATATATATATATATAGAGAGAGAGAGAGAGAGAGAGAGAGATGTTGGATAGTTGGTTGTCATTGATGTCAACATATGTGATGGGTGCATTTGAAGCAGTCTACAAGAAGCCTAGAAGTGTGGTCATGGAACCCGAAGTTGTTTGAGGAATAAAGAAATCAAGGACAATGTAAATGCAGGTAACACACTCATAGATAGATAGTCCTTGTCGTGTTGTTTCCAATGGTAGGTGGTACACCAAGTGGCTCCTCATGGTTAGGTGTAATATTCCAGATATAAAAAGTATGCAGAACATAAATAAAATGTTAGAAATGGCAGATGAACAATCAATATAACCAGA
>SNQJ01S0211716.1:0-15879 GCA_010110895.2 Picea sitchensis | reverse complement strand
CCCCCACACCTAAGTATTGTGACACCTCACAATAAAAAATATAGGAAACCAGTCAATTCTCCCAACAGTCGAAGATTTACAGCTTGTTAAGTGTAGAGATAAATTTCACAGATTGGTCTAATGAGACGGTTAAAATATGGCCCCACCTGTAGGATAAGAGATCCTATATATAGATAAGAAGAGGTATGCAAGAGAGTCTTAAGATAGTCTCAAAGTTAGTTCCCAATGGAAAATTTATGGAGTTCATTAACCTTACCTTAACCATACATACTTCATGTTAGCTTTGTCTACAAGTAATGTCGTACATCAGGACAAGTTTAAATTTATTATTTATTTTTATCAGATTACCATCCTCGCAAGGTAGAATGCCCCGTTGCCAGCAAGCTTGTTCAGTACTCTGGCGGGTTTACCTAGTCATACCACATGCCGGTACATGTTGCCAGCAGACCTATTCAGTATCCCGGTGGGTTAGCCTCTGACATCCTCAAAGACTAGCCCTCCATCTTTTAAGATTTTAGTATAATATTTATTTATGCAAGAATATGGGGGGACGACTCCGAAAACAACTTTTCTTTCTTTCTTTTTTTCAATTGGGATGGTATTTATGTTAGAGGATGACTTTCCGTTATATATTCCTTAGTTATTGTCTTGATGTAAGGGGTACTTAAGCGGACATGGCCTATCTAAAGATATGATATAATCAAGATTTTTAGTGTGTAGTGGATGGTACCATTGAGAAAGAACAGAAAGATATCTCTAGGCTCAATTCACTTTCTTCTTTTGTATTTGTTGTGATGTTTCCATGATTAACCGCTAATCATACCTCCTTGTTACTTTTAATAAAGATACTTTACTCACTTATTCGGGTTTCTTGAGAAAATTGTACGAGAGACCTCTAAGCTTGATGGTTATGGTATCACTTCCTTATATAGTGGTGGAGATTTTCAAGAGCAACTACTTTTTTTTTTTAAAGCCTTAAGAAAAAGAGAAGATGATTTTTTTTTGTAAAAATATGGCTAATTACAGCAAGTCAATATTCACTTGATGCTTAGCAGACAACAAGGTTCAAGTGTAACAATGTTTTGAAGAAAAAAATCCTTATTTTATATTTCCTTGAACTGTCTACTCCTGGTGAAATAAATACCTACAGAGATCTCTAGAATTGCTTATTAACCAAATTCAAAAACTATTTACATATGTACAGTAGAAAATTCAAAAAACATTCAAGAACAAGGGGGGACTTCCCCATCTACTAAGGCCAATGCCTTGTCAGTTGAAATGACCTCTAGGAAGTCTTCTTTGGAAATGGGCTTATGATAAAATTTGAGTCGGTGTCCATTTACTACAAAGGAGACTTGTCCATCGTCAATTGTTTTGATTTTCACAGCTCCATTGTCATATACAATGGCTACCTCGTAAGGACCCAACCACCGGGTGGTGAGTTTTCCTTTGAAGGTTTTAAATCGAGAATCAAACAACAAAGCCCAATCACCAGGTTGGAAGTGTTTCTTCTTAATAAACTTATCATGTCACTTGCTCCTATGGTTTTGGACTAACATTGTTCATTCGATGGCATCTTGCCTGATCTCATCCAACTCATTCAATTGTAGGGCTTGTTGTTTCTGAGCCTCATCTAAGTTTAATCCCAATTCTGCGGAAATACGGAAGGTCCTTGTTGGCCCTTGACCAAGTTTTGGGAGTTTCTTGGTCATGTTGACCTATTTTGGGACTTTGACAGCCTATCGAAGGAGGAGCGCAAGACAAACTGGAGATCATGGGATCTCGACCCCTTTTTGGGTTTTTTAGAATATGTAACGGGAATGTGATGTTGTCCCATGGGTTTACCCATATGTAGGCCTATTTGTAATATATATATATATATATATATAGAAAGAGAGAGAGAGAGAGAGAGAGAGAGAGAGAGAGATGTCTATGCCATATAGAGGATAGGGGGAATCAGAATCTATGTCATGTGATGTATGCTAAGTGAAAGTAGGGTTTTGTAAGTGCTTTGTGCATGACTATGAGAAACTTGCATAGCTAAGTGCAAGCGGTGGTAACAAATAGTGGAAGGCTTAGTGTTGTAATGCAAGGAAGAAGGATCTAGCGAGTTGTGCAGATCTTTTTTCCTGTGCGGGATAAGGGTTTTGAAGGCTTTCTTCTTGTAACCGATTGACTGAAGACAATAAAGAAGAAGAGTTGGTGGACATATCCCCAGGGTGGGGGTGAACCACGTAAACATTGTGTTATGTTCTTTGTGCTTTGTATTGATGTGTTCACATGTTATTTGATAAGTGCTTTGATATGTTTAGATATATCTACTTCTGCTTTGTGCTTATGATATGTGAGAACATTAGATCTGATCAAGATAGTCATGCTTAGTGCTTCATATACTCATTCTGATCCATTTATATGCTAAGTGCTTAAATACTGTAGATTAGTGTGAATGTTGCGAAGCTCTGTTTTATCAGTGAAGTGAATAGTGATTGCATATCGAGGGAATAGCAGTGCTAAGAGTTGTATTAAGTGTTATAATCACATATTTGTGTCTCAACTAAGGTTGCAGACACCTGAGTCTTGCAACCACCCCTGCCTCTACCTCGGGTGAGACTTCATTTGCTTCGCAAGTGTTGCCGAAAGGGTCGGTAGTTAGCGCTTTGTTGGTGCGTTGTTGTAGCATTGAACCCTGGGTCTGCCCCTGTGCCAACAAATGGTTCGGTTGCCAGGACATGAAACTGTGATTGCTGGGAATTGAGAAAGAAGAAGCTCTGTGCAAAGATTCATCCTAAAATTGTGGAAGCTATGTGTGTAGATCTGTTCCCTGGTGCACAGTGTTCTACTTGATCTATAAATATTTGTGTTGAAGAAAAGAGGTTGGATCTAAAAGAAAGAATCATGATCTGAAGAAAAGAGATCAGATCTAAAAGAAAGAATCTCAATCTGAAGAAAAGAGGTCAGATCTAAAAGAAAGAAGCATGATCTAAAGAAAATAGGTCGGATTTGAAGGAAAGAAGCAAGATCTGAAAGCTTTGTTCTCTAAGAAAGGTAAAAGTGAGAATTTCTGATTAAAAGAGGTAAGATCTGAAAGCTTTGTGCTCTGATAAAGGTAAAGATAGTAAAAAAATTTATATCTGAACGCTTTGTGCTCTGTTGAAGTAAGATAAGTGGAAATTTTTGTTTCTCGAGTATGGATCTAGGTATGTTTAATAAAAAAATTCCTAGTTTGGAAACTAGGGTATTAATAGATGAAAGAAGATTTGATATTAATAGATATGACAATAATAGTGAAAGCTATGTTATACCTATGCATAGAAATAATGTTTGGGCAAACGAATGGATGCATATTACCAGAAAGAATTTATTGCAGGTTAGCTACTATGATCCTAGTGTGAAGTATAGAAGAAGCTGGGGATTGTTTAAAAGAAAGAGAGAATTAACCCTCTGTTACAGTTGCAGAAACCTGGGACATCTTGCTAAAGAATGCCCTGGGAGAAGGCCTAGTTGCCTCTGTTGTAAGGCTCTAGACCATGAAGTATTGGACTGCCCTAGAATGATTGCTAAGATTGAAAGAATGAATCTGAATCAAGAAAACCCTAAGGCAGATTCAGAAACTAAGGCTATAGAAGAACCCCAGAAAGAATTAGAGAAGGTATTGCTACAAATGAGAGAAACCTTGGATGACCACTGACATGTTAGATTATCGAAGATCTTCAAAGGAAAATAATGCATCGAAGCAAGAATAGGAGACTTCAACATTGACTGTGTTCTAGATGAGGAAACACAGGTGAATGTAATAACCGAGAGAACTTGGGAAGCTATAGGAAGGCCTACTATGATTCCTTCATTAGGAGGACTAGGGTTATTCATAAGAAAATTGGTAAACCTGTGTGGAAGGCTCGCTCAGATCCCTATGACCTTCAATGGAACTTCGACAGAGGAAGATGTTGAGATTATTAAATTTGTTGAATACCGCGCCCCATTTACCATGTTAATACGAAAAACTTGGATTGATAGAGATCAAGTCAGATGAAAGAAAGAAGAAGAAGTATTGGAGCAGAAGAAACAGGAGTTAAAAGATTTCATGACCAGGAAGATCACACAGTTGATCGAAGAATAGGAGAATAGATCGAAGTTATTTAACACTAGAAACCCAGATGTTGAAGCTGCAAGAACATTAGAAGACCCACATAAGACTGAATTACTCACTCCAAATAAAGAAGAGGTATTACCCCTGAATCCTAGGAGAGAATCTCAACAATGTGCAATGACTATGTTAAAAGAAGATAAGAATCAGAATGGAAAAATACATATCAAGTCAAAGCTCACGGGAAAGAAGGCTAGAAAGAAAATTAAGAAGAGAGATAAGTTGCAGAAGGTTCCAGAAGGAACTTCGCAGACAGAAAATTTGCAGAATTGGAGCTTCATCGGGATATTAGAACAGCGACACAGGGCACTTCGAAGCAATATATCCGTTGGGGATATTATAACTGTTCAATTGACGCTCTGAATGGGAAGAAAGGAAAAAAAGGTTCATCATCAGAACGTTAGACAATGCCATAATGGATCGAACAAGAGTTAATGGAGGCTCATAACCATTGCAAGCGAACCATTGTCGAGTTGCCTCCTTATCCCGTCATGCCATGCATGGAGAAAACTTTTGCTAACTATGAATTTGAAGCCCGCAGACTAAGCAAATTGTATATAGTGATCATTGTGCTATTGTTGTTTGTTCTAGTGTTGTATCTAAGATCATCATCACCCCGATAATTTTAATCCCGAGCGCAGATGTTTGACGAGCTCATCGCAGTTGAAGAATCAGTAACGAAATATCTCCTCGACTTAATGACTGAAAGAGTCATGTCGGAGAGAGGAGTGTCTACAGGTGTTCAAGCATCTTCGAAGAGAGGACTGCCGACATCTCTATCCACTGCTCGAGCCAGTCCATCTCGACCAGTAGATGAAAAGAGAACTAAGCACAAAGATGATCTCGCGAACGCCAAGATGATTCTGAGTATTTTACCTGCCTATTTACCACCTCTGAGCGGCACAATCAATCGTGACAGTGTGACCAGAGAGTTTTAGTACGCTTTGGTGACTACGTACCTCCCGAAAGGGATACGCGCAGTGCGTGCAGACCAAGATAAGATCGCAGCGTTGAAGTTTAGCGACTTCAACCTCGGCGATAGGAAGGTGTACAACATGCTCACCCCACACAAGTATTTGACCAGAACCAAGGGAAAGAACTCAAAGACCGTTCCCCAGTCATGGACCATGAACCTCGTGCAGTCCACATTGCTCAATGTCATGAAGATTCCTCACTTCGGAAGGCACCAAGAAGTGAATGCATGCATCAAACTGCTATTGTCCTGCTACCACGGCGGATATTTGTGGTTGAACCACCGCATCACAGTGGATCCAACATTGATCAATCGAATCATAGGGCTAAGCATGCAAGGTCCTAACCCATAGGATTTCTATCCCAGGGAAACTATGGATCACGCTCTTATGCAGAAGATTAAAGACACCTACGGAGATGTAGAGAAAGGAATGCGAGGTTACAAGGTAGCCTCTATCCAGATGAAACAGTGCGCCTAACCTGTCAATTGATCACAGGAAAGTTGGTTTGAAAGAACCGACCCACCCAAGTGACTGGATTTGTATTCGATCTCACAGGAAAGTGCGCGGAGGGCCTACAAATTAATTAGGCGAAGTACCTGGTAAACCAGCTAGAACTAGATTGTAGGGAAGCGCAGGACTAAGGATATGAGTTCCACTTCAGTTGGCTTCTCATCTTGATCACTTTTATCACATGGGAGATGCTGGAAGGTGTGACCTTCTCGGACATTGAGCCCTTTGAACTAGTTCTAGCCATGAAGTTCAGTACATTGTGGTACTTGAACGACATAAATAAGCAATGGAAGTCAAATGTCATGTTCCACACTTATTACAACCAGTGGAAGACATCCATCCATTTTGAGCCTCATATAACCCCAAACACTCTCCACAGGTTCAAGCCCTTTATGAAATTCAGCGCAGACCATTATTTCATCTATATCACAACACACGCTGATGAGCATAAACAACAGTTGCAGTCATACTACAAGCTGACGGAGGAAAACTTAGAAGAGATTACTAAGGAATGTTCGACAGACCTCCTCATCCCAGCAGACCCCACGGAGCTATCTGATATTGACAGTCCAGAAGCAGCACACGATACACCTGGACCGAGCAAGACCAAGAAAAATGAAGAAGCTCAAGATGTAAGCAGTACCTAGACGAAGACTGCGTCTATCTCACCTGAGAAAGGAGGTGATGGCGGAGAGATAGATGGAACAGAAGTGGAACATAAGAAAGGCAAGGTTACACCACCTAGAGACGAGGAGGACCCCTCGAAGAAAAGGAAGGTTCCCCCTCTGAAACCTTCTTCAAGGAAGAAATCAAAAGCAACCAAGACCAAATTTGAGACCACCCTCACCTTAGACAACTTTGACTTCATCGTCTCAGCACTGAACGATGCTTCACTGGAGATAGTAGAGAATCAAGAAGCTAAGTAGGAGGAGGTGTTCAATCGGATCAAGGTTGAACTTCAATGAGTGAAGCAAGCACTACAGTCCATCCGTGCATTTTCCATTGCGCCTCTACCATCAGAAACACCAGAACTAGGAGATGATCCAGCTCAACTCCATTGGATCGTTGATACAGTCGAAGCTCGCCTTCAATGAGCACAGGAGGAGACAACACAAGCCACCCAGGCTTTAGCACAAGTACAAGGAGTCCTTGAAGAGAAACACAGTACTGCAGAATGAGAGAAGCTTGTTCTCCAAGTAAAATCCGATGAATAAAAATCCTAGTTGCATAAATAAAAGGAACAGTTGCTCGCAGAGCAAATTGAAGTTAAGGAAATGGTCAACAGAGCACTTCACTCTGTGACACTTTTTGAAGTAAAGGCATAAGAGAGAGTTCCATAGCAGTGGTGCAACTCGAAGAAGTGATCCAACAGTCCAGCAACGCATCGCAGATCTAGAATTACACATTGTACCCGAGACCTAGCAGGACGTAAGGGACCAGCGAGAAGCAACTGCCCGTAACGCAATTGAAAGATTAAAATCTCTTGCATTGGAATGCAAGCAACTAATTAACTGCAGTTCCCAGACATATGAAAACCTCACTGAGAACCCATAGTTACAGACACTGGAGTCACATCTCCAGGAAGCGAAGCAGCACACAGATACACTATAGGCATTGTTGAAGGCCTTGTTGATTGTAGAAAGAATGAAGAGGTCTCAAGAACAACACACAGCTCAGTAGCAAATCCATATGCTTCTAATCAAAGTAATGGAAGTCACTCAACGGATTCAACCTATGCAAGATAACTCATACTAGTTGTTTACAAAGGTAGAGAGACAAGGAGCAGAGTTAGAACAGTTTGTCACCGTAGCAGAGCAGTGCCTAGAAGGTCCAATGAACGACATAGTAATCTAGGAGTTCATCGAACAAGAGGCCATGGAAAATCAGCAAGTCGAATCAGCTCGAGCCAAGCTTGAGGCGTTCAAGGCAGAATTTCTTAGACCAGAGTGACTCGGGATGAGTCACAGGTGAGTGTTGGGGGCATGTTGGCCCTTGACCAAGATTTGGGAGTTTCTTGGTCATGTTGACCTATTTTGGGACTTCGACAGCCTGTCGAAGGAGGAGCGCAAGGTGAAGCGGAGATCACAGGATCTCAGCCCCCTTTTGGGCCCCTTTTTGGGTTTTTGGGAATATGTAATGGGAATGGGATGTCAGCCCATTGGTTTACCCATATGTAGGCCTATTTTGTAATATATATATAGATGTCTAGGCCATATAGAGGAGAGGGGGAATCAACATATATGTGATGTGATGTATGCTAAGTGCAAGTAGGGTTTTGTAAGTGTTTTGTGCATGACTATGAGAAACTTGCAGAGCTAAGTGCAAGCGGTGGTAACAGATAGTGGAAGGCTTAGTCTTGTAACGCAAGGAAGAAGGATCTAATGAGTTGCGCAGATCTTCTATCCTGTGTGGAGTAAGGGTTTCTAAGGCTTTGTGCTTGTATCTGATTGACTAAATACAATAAAGAAGAAGAGTTGGTGGACGTAGCCCCAGGGTGGGGGTGAACCACGTAAACACTGTGTTATGTGCTTTGTGCTTTGTCTTGATGTGTTCACATGTTATTTGATAAGTGCTTTGATATGTTTATATAGATCTACTTCTGCTTTGTGCTTATGATATGTGAGAACATTAGATATGATCAAGATATGCATGCTTAGTGCTTGATATACTCATTCTGATCCATTTATATGTTATGTGCTTAAATATTGTAGATTAGTGTGAATGATGTGAAGCTCTGTTTTATCAGCAAAGTGAATAGTGATTTCATGTCGAGGGACTGACAGTGCTAAGAGATGTATTAAGTGTTATAATCACATATCTGTGTCCCAGATAAGGTTGCAGACACCTAAGTCTTGCAACCACCCTTGCCTCTACCTCGGGTGAGACTTCATCTTCTTCGTAGGTGTTGCCAAAAGGGCCAGTAGTTAGGGCTTTTTTGGTGCGTTGTTGTAGCATTGAACCCTGGGTCTGCCCCTGTGCCAATATTCCTTACTTGGGATTATATTGGTAGAAGTACTTGTTTCCCATACACTAGCTCATAGGGGGTATGCCCAGTGGTGTTTCTCTAGGTGGTCTGGTACGCCCACAAAGCCTCTGGATGCCTATCAGCCCAATCCTGGCGATGTAATTGAATAGTCTTGGTTAAGATAGCTTCCAGAACTTTGTTTATAGATTCTACCTGACCATTAGCTTATGGGTGGTATGGATAATATTTACAGTGTTTAATCCCATATTTCTTTGTTAGCTCTCTCATCATCTTGGAAGTGAATTGAGTGCCTTAGTCTGTAACAATTTCATGAGGGACACCGAAATGGGTAAAGATGTCTTCATAAATGAATTCGACAAAAAACTTTTATGTAGCCCTAAATAGGGCTTTTTCCTCTACCCACTTGGTGACATAGTCTGTACAAACCAAAATATAGTTCTTCTTACGAGACATGGGCAAAATTGGTCCTACAAAGTCAAGGGCCCATTTTTCGAAAGGTTCTATCATAACTTGGGAACATAATGACATTTCGTCAGTTGATGTAGGTCTTCCTATCCTTTGGAAACTATCACAACTCCTCACATACTTGGAAGCATATTTGAAAATGTTAGGCCAATAGTAACCTGAATGTAAAACCTTATATTTTGTACGCTTGTTAGAAAAATGGCCACCACATGGTCCATCATGACAACTTTGCAGTATTTCTGGTACCTCATCCTCTCAGACACATCTACAAATAATCAAATCAGGACCTGTGCGAAAAAGGTCATGACCAACCCAAGAGTAATTATCACTTTGCGTAATAATTTTATGCTTTTCATGAGGTGACAAATGAGACGGTAACTTCCTAGTAACCAGATAGTTTGCCATATCCACAAGCCATGGGGTATTTATAGAGAGGGAAAAAAGGTGCTCATCTGGGAAACTATCATCTATAGGAATATTATCATCCTCAATTTGTGTTCATGAAATAAAATCAGCTACCAAATTCTCCTTTCCAGGTCGATCAAGAACATTAATGTTAAACTCTTGCAATAGCAAGAGCCACCTAGTCACTCGACCATTAGTTATGGGTTTATTCATGAGAAATCTAATGGCAGAATGGTTTGTATGTATAAATACTTTGTAACCTGTAATGTAATGATGAAACTTATTGATAGCATGAACAACTGCCAAGAATTCCTTCTCGATAACTGTGTAGTTTAACTCGGCAGGGGACAAGTTCTTGCTTACAAAATAAATGGCATAGGACTGTTGGTCCTGTTTCTGCCCTAATACTCCTCCTATTGCGGTGTCGAAGGCATCAGTAGATATGTGAAATGGGAGAGTCCAGTTGGGCCCTCTAATAACTGGTGCCACAGATAACTTAGCTTTCAGGGCTTCAAAGGCAGTTTGACATTGCTCAGTCCAAATAAAATCAACATCCTTTATTAACAATCCAAACATGCGTGCAGCAATCTTTGTAAAATTTTCAATAAACCGTCGGTAGTATCCGGCATGTCCAAGAAAGATTCTCACCTCTTTCTGATTTTTGGGGGGTGGAAGTCTGACAATGACCTCAATCTCTACAGGATAAACTTTTATCCCTTCAGATGAAACATGATGTCCTAGAACCACTCCTTCAGTTAACAACATTTTACATTTTTCATGAATTAGAGATAGATTCATTTCTTGGCATCTGATAAGGACTTTTTCTAAGTTATCTAAGGCTTCCTGGTAAGTGTTACCATAAACTGTGAAGTCATCCATGTCGACCTCCACACAATCATGAATAAGATCAACAAATATCCCTAGTACTGCTCGTTGAAATGTGGCAGGAGCATTACACAATCCAAATGGAAAGACCCTATAGGCATAGGTGCCCCAAGGACAAGTAAAGGTCATCTTGTCCTGATCCTCAGGTGCTATGAGAGTTTGATTGTACCTTATGTACCCATCTAAAAAGGAGAAATACTTATTTCCAGACAGGGTATCCAAAACTTGGTCAATGAAAGGAAGAGGAAAGTAATCCTTCAGAGTGGCTTTGTTGAGTTCCCAGAAATCAACACACATTCTCCATTTCCCGGTCACTTTCTTTGGAACCACTACAAGCAGGGATACCCACTTACTGTCGGAGATGGGATAAATAAATACGACATTTAATAACTTTTGGATCTCCTGTTTTATTATATCTTTGAGTGTTGGGTTCACCCTTCTCTGGGGTTGCCTAGCAAGTGTTACTTCCCCCTGAGTATATATGTGATGGATGCATGTGTCAGGGTGTATACCCTTCATTTCAGTGTATTCCTAGGTGAATGCTCATTTTTGTTCTTTAAGGATACTTACTAAATGTTTTTGTTGGTTTGCTTCTAGCCCGAAGTTTATATGTAAAAATTTCCCTGGACTAATCTTGTAGGGCATGGTATAAGATGTGGCAGACTCTTCTATCTCGAAGATAAAATATGTCAAAGACAAAATGGATGGGTCCAATTGTTCCTAAAATTCTTCCCCAAACATGTACTCAAATTGGGGAAAAGATTGTGGAAAATCAACACATGTGATAGAAGAAATGAATTGGTTTAGCACATTTTTCGTTGTGTTCTCCTAAAGTGCCCAGGCATGGTCACTTGGCAATACGAGTTCTTCCCAATCCTAATTCTTGTATGGACATTCAAGCCATCATAGATTTTCCATGATAGGTTGATTTGGAGGGTAAATAGTGAGCTTCTAGATAGAAAGTCCATTTGAGATTGTCATTTGTCCCTCTCTACAACCAATAAATACATTGGTTGTGGCTAACCAAGGTCTTCCAAAAATAACGGGATGGCCTTTGGTAGGATCCTTCAAGTGGATGACAAGGAAGTCTACTGGGTACTCCCATGAGTCTAAAGTAACTATGATATCATCCAAAATTCCTTCAGGTATAACCCTAGTTTTATCTGCTAATTCCAAAATGGTTAGGGTAGGTCTAAGAAGAGGTTGTAACTATAATTTCTCCAAGGTAATAGCGGTCATAACATTGATGGTTTCCCCTAGGTCTATGAGAGTGTTTCCAATGGAGATCTCATTAATGGTTACGGTCACTACGGTGTTTCCTAGATTCCCATATTTTGCTAGCTTCGGTTGCTCTAATATGTACTCAGAATGTTCTCCTGTCAAATGTATTGTTGGAGGATCCTTCTGATTCCTACCTGGCTTCTTAATACACAATTCTTTGACTACCTTACTGTATATTGGAATGTCCTTGATAGCTTTAAGTAAGGGAATCTTGACACAAATATTCTTCAATTCATTCAAGCTGTCAAATTCCAGTCGGGTGGTAGGTTTCTCGATTACTAATCTGTCTGGATAAGGAGGGGCCTTCGTAATTTGTGAAGGTTCATTTTGGGGAAGCTTGGGTTCTTGTTCCTTAGGAATAATAACATCTTCCCACCTAGCATCACTCGTAGGTTGTTTGATGGTTTCTTCTTCTTCTTCTTTCTAGATGACTACTGAAGGTCTTTGCCTATTCAGAACTTTTCCCGATTTTAGTTGAATCTCCTGTAATGGAACATGAGTAATAACATATGTTGGGAAGGCTTGCATCTCAACATTGTGAAGAGGTTGAGGTGGCTTATTATTGTGATTGGGCACTAGTTGTGCTAGTAATAATGTTGGTCTTGTGGATCTTGCATTATGATATTATAGCGGTTGTTGTTGTGGAATAGGAGGTAAAGGTGGTGGAACAAAACCTGGCAGAAGCTGCGAAGTGTTCGGTGGAAACTGAGGATAAGGATGGTTGGAAATAAAGACAGGTGTAGATTGAGGGTTTCCTTGGTTATTCCCTCCTCTCCATCCTTGAAGCCAAGGATGGAGGTATCGTTTAGACCAGTTTTTCCAACATGTTGAGTTCCACTGTTGTTGTTGATAATAGGGTGGAACTTGAGATTGTATATCTGGGTATGTGGGTTGGTTCCTAGGCTGCCATGGCCTCCTAGGTGAATAAGATGATTCCCCATTATCCCCACTCCTATAGATGGCTAACAAACTGGGAAATTATGGACATTTCTCAGTTGAATGGTCTTTCATGTAGAATCCACAAACTGAAATGTTATCTAATGGGCATTCCCTTGAGGAATGCTTCCTCCTGTATCTTGAGAAGTATATGCTCATTGTTGCATTTTCCTCCTCCTGTTTATTTTTAATTTTGAGGGTGTCCAACTAGGAGCCTATTCTTCTTAAGATATTTGTCTTGAAGTTCTCTAAAAGGTTCCCTATCTCTGCTCCCGTGATACCACTTGAACTAATTGGTTTTAAGTTTCTGTTATAAGGGTCCCGAACATTCTTTCTTGTTTTATCTCTACTCCTTGAATAATTCTTACACATTTCACATATTTCGGCAAATGGTTTATGAGAGATGTCACTCGATGCCATCAGGTTAAGCATCTCTAGGTGTTCTTCTGAAATTCCCTTAAGGAAAAGATCCCTAACTGCATCCTCTGGGAGGTCATGGTATTTTGACTTCTAGGAGATGTATGAAAACCTTTCCATATAATCCTTGAGATTCTCGTCTTCTAATTGTTGGATTTTGAAAATATCGTTACAAGATTATTTGGTCTTGTAGTAGTCTTGTTAATTTTTAAGAAAGATATCTTTCATGGCTTCCCAAGACCTAATATTGGATTCTCTCAACCCCATGAACCATCTTATTGCAAAGTCCTTGAGGGTGGCAGGAAAGAGTTTTAATTTATGGGCATATTGTAAGTAATTGTAGCTCCTACAGAAGATGCCGAATTCAAATAAGAAGGTATATGTATCTTGACTGCTTTTACCATAAAAGGTGGGAAGTGTTGAGAGAGGAATATTTTTCATATTGACATTTGGGGTGGTGTCCAAAATTGGAAACCCGAAGGTAGTTTCGATTTGGTTTCCAGCCTCTTCTTCCTCCCCGTGTCTTACATTGTTGTGATACCCCTGATCATCCATACTGGTTTGGTTTCCAAAAAGAGAGTACCTAGGTGGTTTTATTTTTGAATAAAACAAGGTTTCCCTCTGACGAAAAGGTCTTCCTACTGATTAGATGTCTGGGACTCTACTCGAGCCGGTTGAGATTATTGGTGCCAAAATTTATGTGTCAATTTGAGAGACAATTATGTTGGCTGAAATACCAAACAAAATATTCACCTGTTTAGGGTCTACGATTTCTTCAAGGTTAGGATCTCTTGGTGGTGGTGTAAAAGAAAAGGTTGTATTGTTTGGTTCTGCAGAAGACTCGAGTGGTCTTGCCGCTTGTTCCACTATTACGGATGCTTCAATTTGTTGTTCTATAGTGTTCCCTATCTTAGTCTCTTCAGAGACTACTTTATCTCTTTGGGTTGAGCTACCTCTTGTTTTTCAGTATCGATATGTGGAATTTATGAGTGGAACGTTCCTTCCCCCAAAAAGGTCGGAAGGAACCTTGGTTGAAAGATATGATTTAGATTTAATGTATCTACCTTTTAGGTCTCTAGGTCTATTCATGAAAGTAAACAAAAACAAAAATAAAAACTACCATTGGGTTTGTAGGAGCCTGCAATAGCAAATGCGCGGGCTCTTACCTCTCGTCATAAAGTTCCCCTGCTACCAATATAATGCTAAGGTTTAGAAATGATCTAATTGCTACCTTGAGACAACTCCCCAACAATGACACCAAATATTATGGGTGTTCTATATGCACTAAAAACCCTCAATTAAATTGTCAACCTAAGGTAAGTAAACTTAGAGTTGTAGCACTATATATTCCAAGGCAGAAAGGCTAGAGGTAGTATAGTCTAACTAAGGAAAGGGGCTATTTAAAAGCTAATCTATTCAAGCAAAGACTACTAATGATCAAACCCTACTAAGAAACTTAAACTATGTAACCTTAGTAACTTTTGAACAAAGGATCGATGGATAGTCCTAAGAAAGAAAATGAAAACCCTACTTAAAGCAAACTAACTTAATCATGACAATAAGCAAAAGAAAACTATCTACCTAATAAGAAATAACAACAACAAACTACTTTAATTAACCTACTCAAATTCAATAAGAAAATATCCTATAAAAGCAAGTAAATAAACAAGCAACTACCCTGTCAAAGAAAAATAGACAAGCAAGCAACTACCCTATTAAAGCAAGTAAACAAGCAAGAAAACAACTAACTAAGCTATGATAACTTCTACAACAAGTAAACTAATTAAGATTACTCAATAAGCAACTAATTAAGCTAAGAAGCAAGTGAACTCTATTCTTAAATTAAACTTCACAACTACTTCTAATTTATAAAAAGGAAATATTAATCTACTCAATTGAAAGCATTATGACAATAAAAGTAATTAGCAACTACTCTTTAATCTATGATAAGCAAACTATTCTTTAATCTACTAAAGCAAGAAACTTATTCCCTAATGTACAAAAGCAAGGAAACTATCTATGAAAGCAAGAAAACTCAAACATAGTGTTGATGGTTATGTCTCCAGTGTCTTATAATATCACGATGGCACTTAACAATAAACGATAATTCAAGAGGAATAAACACGATATTGACTTCGATAGCAAAGTGAAAAGTGTGAATTAGACAATCCAGTGAGAAATTAGTCATTATAGAAGCAACATCAACTATCATGCATATCTATGAGATTATTCAATCATGCATTAATCATCAACAGTAAAAAACACTATTCTAGTAAATTCAATTGCATTCTATACTAATTAAGCAAATTCATACTAAGATTCATAACTAAAAACTAAATTCAATAATCAACTTTGAATTGAAATTGCAACCTAAATCTAGAAAAAGAAATTGCATGAAAATAAACTGAACTAATTATATTCTAACAATTCAAATTGTGAAAGAGGAAATACTCATAAAACATAAATTAAATGTTATTTCAGCATATTCAAATAAGCAAACTAACTAACAATTAAATGAGAAAAACTAAACAGCAATTAGATAAGCAAACTAACAACTATCCATCCACCGAAACTTGCCAAAGAAACCATGAACTAGAAACTTTGTTCTAACTCTGTTTTAAACTCTATTTTAACATAAAGAAAATTTAATCTATCATCTAATTACACACAGGGTTAGTATATAAGCTTGCAAGCTTATCTCCTATCAACTAACAGGTCATTTCATATTAACAATAGCCTCCATGATAACCTGCAAAACTGAACTAAACTAATTAAATTATAAACAACAAGCTATACAGTAAAGAAGCATAATGAAAAACTCATGTATAGGAAATGAATAAAATGATAACTACATTACTCAATTCACAAGCAAACTA
>SNQJ01S0211714.1:0-15880 GCA_010110895.2 Picea sitchensis | reverse complement strand
TCAGCTCTTTCAATCTCTTATTTTTAGATGGTAATATCCAACCCACCGCAGCTCCCTTACTTCTGAAGTCCAAATCTTTTTTAAGCTCATGTAATGGTTGTATACACTCATTTGGGACGTCCAATCTGCTACGGTCTTTCTTAACCTCATGTGATTGATTCTGCTGATCGCTTGAGCTAGTCTGGTTAAGTACAGAGCCTCCCATTGTTGGGATTTTCTCTTGGCTATCCATAACGCCTTGGAGAGATTGCAAGGTAACTCTAAAATATGAAAAATGAATTAGAGGTTCTGTACTTACCTTGCAATCCCTCAAAGGCGTTATGGACAGACAAGAGAAAAGCCCAAGAATGGGAGGCTATTTACTTAACCAGACTATAAAATCTCAGGTAGAGCAGCAAAGATGTCCAAGCGATCAGCAGAATCAAAGACATGAGGTTAAAAAACACCGTCGGAGATTGGACGTCCCAAATGAGTGTATACAACCATTACATGAGCTTAAAAAAGATTTGGACTTCAGAAGTAAGGGAGCTGCGGTGGGTTGGATATTACCATCTCAAACTAAGAGATTGAAAGAGCTAACAAAAGAGCTGGGCTATGAGAAGGGTGGACATACCCTATATTGGCTAATATCAATGGCCACGAAGCCTATGTTAGAGTTAAACAATTTATTGGGTTTGGAGAATAGCTCAAAAGCTATAGAGTGGTTATTGAAGCAGTCGATTGTTGATGCAATAAGAATAAAGGAAATTTCGACAACCTCATCATCCGCCATGAACATCCTTGCTCAGATTCAACAGAAGCAATTTCAGACACCCACTTCCGAACATCCAGGCGGGACCCGGGACCCAAGGTCATCTCCAAAACAACAGTTCGTCTTAACGGAGAGCATTCTACACCCATTCACACGCGGTTCTTCCACAACAAATCATAGAGTCCATCCGCGTCCTCTGCAGAATGTTACAGGTAGTCAATTTCACCACGAAGCCTATGCTAGAGTTAAACAAATTATTAAGTTTGATAGCTCAAAAGCTATAGAGTGGTTATTGAAGCAGCCAATCGTTGTTGCAATAAGAATGAAGGAAATTCCGACACCCTCATCATCCGCCATGAACATCCTTGCTCAGATTCAACAGAAGCAATTTCTTTCAGATAATTCCATCGAACATCCAGGAGGGATTCCGGACCAAGGTCATCTCCAAAACAAATAGTTCATCTTTAACGGAGAGTATCTTCTACACCCATTCACACAAGGGTTCTTCCAATAACAAATTATAGTGTCCATCCGCGTCCTCTGCAGTTTGTTACAGGTAGTCAATTTCAAATCTCTATAGGTTTGGTAGGAGAAAAGCAGAAACAGGATCAATTTAGCGGCAATAGTAGCAGCGGTCTCCAAGAAGGACAAGCAACGGACAGGAATAGATGCATTGTTAATTCCAACAGCCTTTAAGCAGAAAGCAATAGAGGCTGGGCCATCAGATCATCGCGGGAACTAATTACGAACTCCATACACTACTGAGCCTAGAGAAAATCAAGCAATAATCTCGGGAGGCAAGACAACTCCTCTGCAGGGTTTGAGCAAGACTATTAATGGTGCTAATGTGCGATGTGAGCAAGTATTTCAAATTAGATACTTGGCAGGCATACCAATTGACATACAAGTACAGAACAGGAATATTCTATCTGGAGACAAATTCCTGCAGAATCATGGTAACCAATACTTTAATCCACGTGCTAAGAATCAAGTTTTTATTAACGTTTCATTGAATCCAGTCACCAACCAAGGGATTGTGGCACATAATGAATTCGAGAATATTCACCACTGCAACCAGTACCAAAACCAAGGTAGGACTGAGATGGGAGGAGCCCATGGAGGGCACGAAGGACAACTATCCGTACAGTACCAGAGCCAGCGCGGAACTCAAATGGGAGAAGGGAGGGGCACCATGACAACCATCCACAGAAATAGGTAAGGTTTATCTGTGACAGAGAGACACCCTAAATAAAGAAGAATAAAGAAATTATATCATATAAAAAAATTAATCCTCAACTTATAATCATAATTTATTCAACATAAATTTTGTTTATAAACAGCATGAAAATAAAATTACATATCCATCGTTGACAACACGATCATATATTTCTCTAATTCTCTGTTGTCCCTCTCCCAATGCCTTCAAATCAATCTTTCCCTCCCTTCGGTTAGAACATAGACTATCCGCTCCCAAGTTCCATTGATTCATGTGAGGGATTCCTAGCCCACTGAGCCCAAACTCCTCCTCAAAGCTAGAACTTGGGTGTGCAACTAAGTGTAACAGATCACCCAACTCCAAACTAGCATCCCAACAGAAAATACAGCCCTCGGCTTCCTCAAAATGTTTCTCCTTCCCAAATTCCAAGTAAAAGTCCTTTTTTCCCACTGCCTCTCATAACCTCCTCCACTAGTCGCTTCCTACCTTCCTCTAATGCCACCCACCTTATCCCTCCATTCTATACTTTATCCCTGCATTTTAATACCTTATCCTCCATTCGTTATAGTGTTTTATAATAATTAAATTAAAAGTTATCAAGTATTTAATTATTTACCCCAATCATTAAATGTGCTAGCAATCAATATATTAAACACATTAAATACTAATTAACATTCCCCAGACAATCTATTACTAAATTAAAATCACAAAAAAAAAAAAAAAAAAAAAAAATAATTAATTAATTATTCTTGACAACCTACAAATCCGGCTTAACTTATTGTTACTACTACACCTATGGATAGGGCTCAAATGAGAGGAACTCATGGAGGGAACGAAGGACAACCATCAATAACGAAAAAGAGGTAAGGGGAAATTGTTAATAAGTAAGGATAAGATAATTGCACATGAATATATATGGTAAACAACGTGACTAATTCAATCTTTCACGGGATTAAATTTTAGTTCTTGAAGTATAAATTTTAACCCATTAATATTTTATTTGCAAATTTTGAGAATTGTCACCTTTTCTAATTATAGTTTTCTCTATTGTTTATTTTTTTATGTTTTTCACAACGAATAGGTAATTTGGGGATAATCGAAGAGATTATAATGTAATGTTACCGGAGGAGAGTTTTAAAAAAGTCCTAGGTTAAGATTCCCACTAAAATGAAAGTTTTTTGATTATATTCTGTCCTGAATCGCCGCAGTTCTGGACATGTAGATTGGTGATATTATTCTCAGAGAACTGAAAATCTCTACAGCTTTCTTTTAGCATACAATTCATTCATCTCGCAATGTAGATCTTTGTTCAAGAATAAATAGAAATGTGTCTTCATCATATTTTGCAACCATGGTAGTTTACTAATGGTAAACCTGCTTTTCATTGATTTTATGTATTTTGCAGTATTTGCTAAGTGCAATTTTTCTCCATTATTTCACCTTATGTAGTGGTAATACCCATTTTGTTGGTTGCTTCAGGCTAATTTATATTGCGATACCATGTTGTTTGTTGGTTGTTTTGTATTGCAATTGAATTTTATATTTCTGTTTAGTTTTATTTTATAGTTTTAAGCTGGTATTATATTCCTATTTTAGACAACACATCATTATTGTTTATTTATACCATGGGTTTTAAAGATATTTTGAAAGTGAGTATGAGATTGAAAAATGTTATTTTATGTATATTTCTTTTGAAAGTATTGTAGCTCTCTGGTAAGTAATCATTTTTAGTAAATAATCATTTTGATGATCTCACTTTTGTTAGAATGTCATCTTCTTATGAGGATCCTGCCACATCTTTTTAATTATTCTCTTTTGAGAAAGTGTTCAATGGTTAATGATGCATCCAACATATTTTTGTATTTTTGCCATTTGTCTTTCAAGTAATATTTTATTTTCCTAGTACCTTTCTTGCAAAGCAGTAATTTTATTTTCCAGTACCTTCTTGCAATGCGCCTATAGGGAACACTTATTAATGACATCGCATTGTTAACTTTCAGAAATCTTAATGTGCCTAAATGTTAAATCCTCATAGACCACCAAGCAAAGAAGATACATATCGATCCCGCTATATCTGTATGTATATGATATTTCCAAAGCTTTTAATTCGAATAAATGAATAACAAGATGAAGAATACAATCATTGAAGCGCAAGTAGCGATCATGAACATGGAATTTCGACACTATCAACTCATTGCTCCAAATACACAAAGCAAAGTGGTAGAAGATAAACAAAAAACATGGTTTCAAATGCAAAGTTCTCAAACACAAGAAACTACCACCAAAACTCCAATCGAATGAGGTCGAAGAAATTGAAACACTCTTTTATTCGGTGGAAGAAGAAGTCAAGAATCCTCACAAAATCACTTGTAGACCCCGAAGATGTAAAGGAGCGGCTAAATGCCCTGCATCCAGCTTCTGTAGAAAGTTTCGGCGCGACGACTCTAGTCGTTTATAGTGCCAGGAAAGAACTCTCAGGAAGGAGGAGATATCATGATGCAAAAAAATGAGCAAGAACTAGTAGAAATAGATATAGACAAACTCAAGGAAGCACTGAATAAACTAGATCTGCATAACCACAATCAGTAGCTCGAAGGTCCATGCGTTTCTTTCATCGACTCAAAGTTGGGGATGCATCAATACTTGGCATATGTCCAGATCCTAATCCAGATCCTAGAAGGAATCCTAAAGAAGGAAAAACGATGGGGACAAAATATTTCCCAACAACTCAATATGAGGTAGGGTATCAAGCATACTGACTCACATCTATCCAACGCCTCACCTCCCGAAAGGACATTTCCATTGACAACTCCTCGGCCGAAAAATCATCACTCTGCAATATTAGAGGTCCGGCGGAAATATCCAAAGGGATTATTCGTGAATCTATGACAAATAGATCCGTGGATATTTTCCAACTACACGTAAAACCAAATGCACAAGAGAAATAAGAGAACAACTACTCAAAAGATGTTGGCATCACCGAAACTTTTTTTTATAATCACTCAAAGGCATCAAGAGTGTTTAGCCATCCCTCCGTGAATCATGCCTCAGCTATTTTTTTACTAGGCCTTCGACTATAAGCAAATTTCTGCCATGATACCATTGTTTGATCCCGCAGCGTTGGTAATCTCGGTCGCCTATGGTCCTAGAATAAATAAGATATAAAGATCACTCTCAACATATTATCCCATTCCAGTAGGCTCTGAAGTCAAGCCGTTTATGGTCATGCGAGGTTCTAATACCATCCAGTTCAGAAGCAGGAAAGAGAGTGGGTCTCCGGGGTTGTGGTTAATCGGTGACAATCTTTCCAGTTCAAGGACCCTCAGATAGCTCAAACTGGTGACATTATATTCTGGGTTCTTCGATTGTTCTAACAAGCGCATTTCGGATCCCATCATCAAAGGCCATACCACTGACCGCTTAATAATTATAAAACTCTGGTATTCTCAGAGGACCTTGGTTGCCACCATTCTCTCAAAAATCAGAGTTTCGATCACTGCCACTGGAGACAGGCTTGAAGATTTGTTAGCTACCGGCCGTGGAACTCGGTAAACCCTTTCGGGCTTTGAAAACTTTTTATATCCATCTGTAATTTCTTGAGACATCTCACACATGGTGGGCAAATGAAAAAATCATGCATGACATGACAAATATGTGCATGATTTCTCACCACCTTAAAATATTTCTCAAGAAAAAATTTCCTGAAATTTGATCAAGAATTTTGACAACTTCTTTTCATATATAAACCATAGAGCAACGTGTTTTAGAGGATATTCAATACAGTCAATTGTATCTCGCTATCACATGGAGGCCTTTGGTAACAGAGGAAGATTGACTAAGCAACAGCTGAAGAATGTGATTACAAGAGGAGGTAACTTCTTTGAGTTACAAATGCTATGTACAATGGTCATTAAAGAGGGAGAAAGGGAATTACAAAGTTTTATCGGAACAATGATTCAAAGCAGGATCACATCACAAAACTCCTAGTGCGTCAAGGTAACACAATTTTAGACCATGAATAAATAGAAACATATGTCATAAATTCTTATAACGAGAGTCTTTTATAACCACCCATTGATATAACATCAACTATTAGTCATATAAATCAACACATTCCAGCTGCAACCACACCTGAAAAGAATCAAGTCCTAATGAGAAATATCATGCAGGAAGAGGTGGATCAAGCGGGCAAGGACATGTCCCTAGGAAAATCTCCTTGTCTAGAGGGTTTCACAATGGAATCCTTCCACCACTATTATCAAATGAGACGCGAAGAGGTTTGGAAATTAGTATAGGAATCCTGAACTTCGGACCAAGTTTCCTCTACCCTAAATTCCATTATTCTCACCCTCATACCCAAGGAGGAATGAGTTACTAACCCAAACAACTTCATGCCTATAACGCTCTGCAATGGCATCTACAAAATTATCACCAAGGTTATTGCTCTTGTCCTTTCATATCGCCTACTGAGAGATTATTTCCCCCAACACAACTCCTCATGGTGAAAACCATCACTTGCAATATTAGAGGCCTAAGTGGAATATCCAAATAAAGGATTGTCTGTAACTACATGAATGTCGAGGATATGGACATTTTCCAACTACACGAAACAAAATGCACAAGAGAAATAAGAGAACAACTACTCAAAAGATGTTAACACTGCAACTTTTTTACACTCACCGGAAGGTGCATCGTGAGGTTTAGCCATCTCCTCCGAATCATGCCTCAGCTTATTTTTGATCAGGCCTTCTCAGGAGTAAGTAATACCTCATATCATACACTATTGACCCACCAGATCCCGGAAAGAAGGAGTATCGAATGTCATATCCCAGAAAAATCAAGAGAAAGATCATTTCCTCAACAACATATCCTATTTGTAGTCGAGTTGGCCACAAGCTATATATTACTAGGTATCTTTAATAATTATCCTGCTACAAAAAGCAAGGGTGATGCCACCAGCCTTTTGAATCTTCTTATTTCTCTTGAAAGTATTTGTTTCTGCCAGTTGGAAAATGTCCGACCTCGACATTCATGTAGCGTTAAAATACCAATCCTTTATTTGATATTCCATTCAGGACTCTAATATTGAAAGTGATGATTTTCACCATAAGGAGTTGTGTTTGAGAAATAAACCCTCAGTGAGATGTTGGATCTGGCCTTTGATTTTAATCATGTAATTATCATTCACCCTCCCTAATGAGTTGTTGGGAAATATTTTGTCCCCATCGTTTTCCTTCTTTATGATTCCTTCTAGGATCTGGGGATGGACATATGCCAAGTATTGATGTATCCTCAAATTTTGATTCGATGAGAACCTTATGGAGCTTTCCGAACTACTGGACTGGTATAGTTTGTAGATCAAGTTTATTCACTGCGTCCTCGAGTTTGTCTATATCTATTTCTGCTGGTTCTTTCTCGTTTATTTGCATCGTGGTATCTCCTCCTTCCTCAAAGTTCTTCCTCGCAGACCGTCGCCAATTAGGGAGTCAATTTCTGGGCTTTATTCTTTCTAGAACTGATCTGGGCTTCTGTTTCTCCTTCCTTTCCTTTTCTTTGTATCCGCGACTTGTGAGGATTCTTGACCTCTTCTCCCTCGGAATCAAGATGTTTCTATTGAATTTCTTTCAACCTCCATTCTAATTGCTGGTAAGCCTTAACCTATGGAAAACCATGTATTTGTTTCTTCTACCACTTCAAGTGTGGGAGCATTGAGTTGAAAGTGTCTAAAGAGATTCTGGGCTGTTCATGACACTTCCGACTGAAAAATGAATGGTATGTGTTTGTAGTCTATGGTCTTGATCGATTCTTCATCTTGGTGTTCCATTGTTACTTAGTTTAGCCAAGGTTTGAATATCCATGCTGCATAATGCATGCAGCATACAACGTATCCTATTTGTTTGGTGGCCTATGAGGATTTAACATATGGGCACTTTGAGATTTACGAGGATTTATATTGATGTCGATTAATATTTCCTCAAGCTGAAATATAGCACACATTGCAAGCAAAGACTGAAATAAAATATATACATAAGCACACGTACAAAGGTACTTGGAAAATAAACATTACTTGAAAAACAAATAACTAAAAAAGAAACCATTGAACACTTGCTCCTCAAAAGAGAATAATAAAAAGATGTGGCAAGATCCTCATAATAAGATGACATTCTAACAAAATTGAGATCATCAAAACAGGATTAATTAAGCACAAAAATCATTACTTACACGTATTGCCAATACTTTCCAAAGCAGGGTCATACACAACATTTATCACTTGGTCATCACATACCACTCTCAAAAGTAGCTTTAAACTCCAAAGAGTATGTAAATAAAGAATAATAATGTGTTGCCAAATAAGAATATAATGCAAAACTTAAAATATAAATAAAACTACCTATAAATATAAACTTTTAAATGCAATACAAAGCAACCAACAAACAACACGGTATATAAATATAAAATATGCATTGTAGCACAAAGCAACCAACAAATAGTGGTGAAGTGCCACTACATAAGATTGAAATAATTGAAAGAAAATTTTGCACTTTAGCAACACCCCAAAAAATACATAAAATTTAATCTAAAAACAAGCTGGAAGTAGCAAATACCATGGTTAGTTTAAAATGTAATCTAAGGCATGTTTTGCCACTTAACAAGCCATTTACTCTAATATAGAAATGAATTCAACATGCTAAAAACTCAGAGGGTACTTTGATTCTACATAAATAATATCTTAAATCTACATGTCCAACAATTTATGACCAGATTTCTAAACAAATATCTCCAAAACCCTTCATTTAGTAGAATCTTCAGTAAAATTGCTTTTATAAGATATTTCAATTATCCCCATATTTCATACCGTTCATGGTCGGAAAACCATAAAAATGAATATGAGAAAAACTGTAATAAAAATATTTGACAATGGTAAAATGAAATATTAAAACGTTAAAATTTATATACGTAAGAACTAAAATTTAACCCCGTGAAAGACTGAATTAGTCAAGTTGTTTACCCTATATATTCATGCGCAGTTATCTTATCCACAGATACTAAAAACACAATATGATACGTCACCTTATTAGCCTTTTCAGCATACATTAACAATTTCCCCCCTTACCTCTTTTCCTCATCGATGGTTGTCCCCAGTCTGTCACTCACACCTGCATCTGTGATGGTTGTCCTTCTGCTCCTCCCATCTGCATGGCTCCTCCCTGACATGGAGTTCCTCCCTCAGCTCTGAAGTACTATATTGATGGTTGTCCGTGTCGAGTAAGCTCCTCCCATTTCGCCCCATCTTGGTTGTGGTACCCATTGGCACTCTACTCCGGTTCCTGTGGTAATCGATTATTTGGGTGAACTGTTACCCTGGTGCACCAGGTTGTTGAGAGTTTTGGGATCGACAACCAGTAATCCTCATGGAATCCTAGATCCAGGCAGCCGGATAGGCTCTGTTCCTATTTGGCAGGGAGCCATATAGGCCTCAAGCATCGCTCTAAATGGAAGATACCAAATCTATTTTGAAGATGAAAAAACACTTTCTCTTTAGATCATCCATCTTATACCCATATTAGAGATCTCATTTTCAAAATATGACTACACTACTAACCTTCTAACCTCAACCCAACAAATATTGGATCACACTCAATTACTCATCATAATAATAGAGTTGTTTTTTTTATTATATGGACAATTTTAATTAATTAATTATTCATGTATTAATTCACTTATCAAATCTTAATTGGTCCTTATTCTTTTCTTTAACTTCTATAACTTGTATAAAAAAATGGTTTTATCCTTCTTATTAATATAAAAATTTTATAAAAAAATGAAATTTTGTAAAGTTAAAAATATAAAAATTATAAAATAAAAAATGAATAAAAAAGATTTCAAATTTTTATGAATATAATATTTTAGTAAAAATAATTAAAATTTTATAAAATAAAAGTATAAAAGTTATGAAAAAAGACATTAGTGAATACTTATATTATATTACAATTAAATAAAAATATCATAATTGAGCAAATGTATTTTTACTTAATAATAAATATAATATAAACAAATAGCATATGACATGCAAGTGTACTTGAAGATACTAGGGATCCAAAGATTATTATAACATAAACAAATTGCATTATTTATTAATGATAAATAGTTGCAAACGTATTTTAAAATGCCTTGAACTAAAAAATATTGTAACATAAAAAAATGGCATTATTCCATTAAATGGTTAATTGATTTAAGTCATGTAAACCTTTGCAGGAACCCTAATTGCCATAAATCTCTACTGGAACCCTAATGGCATTTGTTTGATTGTTTCATCAATATTACATTGATGACCGGATCGGGATGGGAAAAATGATCGGCGAGTGACAGGTCTTCTGTGATGGCGAGTGACAGGGGCGTAGGTCGTAGTGATCAGCTATTAAATATGGGTGGACACGCATGGAGAGCTTGGTGAAATGACTAGCTTCAATGACTAATGTGTTCCAAAGTTATCGTTAGACGATTCGATAGGGTATATATTGACATAATAATGTTCAATGATCCATGGATGGACATACATATCGTCTAATTAATACACCATTCAAAGATTCCTCCCAATATTGGGTCGGCCAGATGGTGGAGAAGCCGCTTTGAGTTCTTCTCCGGTGAAGGCTATCCACCACAAGTTTACTTGGAATTATATCATTGAGAAAAGTATAAATGGAGGATGGAAATCTTATTATGGGCATGGAAACAATTGTAAATCAACTGAAATTTGGGGTTGGGATAAGCAGTTAGAAATTCCTCTTTGAGAGTCTTGTCATACTTGTTATTCTGTATGGATGAAGTTCTTGGGTTGTAGTATCTCTTGTGAATATTGGAGAAAGATAGAGCAACACAAAGAATTTATAACCTATAATTCCCAAATTAAAGGAAAATATGCCCTATCCCATCCTCCTCAGAGAAACAAGCCTCTCCCTATTGAGAGCATGTTCATGACTGATACCTAATGTATAAGAACAAGTTAACAACATGGAAGATAAGAGGCCACCTAAAATTGCTTCCAAATCGTCATAACCACCATCACTCAAGCTGAGGATGGCATAAAGACGCCTCGTCTTGGCTAAACTATTGTGGGATCATGAAAGCTAATTTTGTAGAATAAAGATACTATATTAAAAAAAGTCAAATCAAATGGAAAAATATGGCATGATAAAGAGCAGGAAAAAGAAAGTTAAGGTATTATAAAGATGTAATCAACCTAATCTAGAAGATCAAAACTATCCATCTGCTTTTGCCAAGTGTAAAGAAAAAATAAGTACTGCTAAGATAAGAACAAATTCTCACTAGCCCATAGTGAAACTGGCATTGGTCAACTCCTAAAACGCCATGGATTTAGAAAGAGTGTGTCACCTTTGTGACACACTAAGAAGGTTGAAAGATGAAAACACTTTCTTAGATTGTCCAAATTTATATTCATTAGATCTCATTTTCAAAAGGCTGATCAATACTCACCAACCTTGCTAACCTCTTGACTCAAAAAAATAGTGATCACACTACCAACCTTCCATTAACCTCTTAACTCAACAAAAGTATGGTGATTCGAAAGCACATAAACAAAATTCTGAAGAATCACGTGGTAATTCCACTTACCCTCTTAAGGGTCGATAGACCAATTAGTCTTAGTGGACGCCAATCATCATCATCATCAATAAAATGTAGTTGTTTTATTGAGTAAGAGACAATTTTAATTGACCACTATTCTATGCATTAATTGACTTATCAAATGTTTTTTTTGTTTGTTACCTTGTTTCTGACATGTTGGCTACGCCATTAACCCTGTGGGTTGAGTAAAACCATGGTTCAGGGCATCAGAAGATGTCAAAATCACCCGATCGCACTGCCTCGAGCCACACACCAACCCTAACATGGTTGATTTTTGTCCCTTGTGTTTTGAACCTATGACTTTAACAACATGGAGTGGCTTAACAACACACTGTCACCGACTGTCCTACACTCCTCCGGGACTAAGTAGTTGAAGGACATGGGTGATTTGATCCACTTATGCACGGTCACGACACCATTTATTGTGTATTCTGGTGCAACCACATCGCTCAATTACTCACCTCGGGTAAATCCTATGGTCTGTGTAAAGCCCCTTACTCTAATTGAACCTGCCCAACGGTGAAAACTCCTCGCTCCTCACCAATTGATCCAACTTTGGGCATGGGATGAAAGAGCGTGTCACCTTTGTGACACTAAGAAGGTTGAAGATGAAAAACACTTTCTCTTAGATTGTCCAACCTATACTCATACTAGATCTCATTTTCAAAATATTGATCACACTACCAACCTTCCTTACCTCTTGACTCAACAAAATATTGATCACACTACCAACCTTCCTAACCTCTTAACTCAAAAAAAGTATGGTGATCTTGGAAAGCACAGAAACAAAATTCTAAAGAATCACAGGTAATCACTTACCCTCTTAAGGTGAGATAGACCAATTAGGTCTTAGTGGACGTTAATCATCATCATCCTCATAATAACAGAGTTGTTTATTTATTATAAGGACAATTTCCATTAACTAATTATTCACGTATTAATTGACTTATCAAATGTTATTTGCCCTTTATTCTTTCTTTAACTTTATAATTATAAAAAAAATGATTTTATTCTTATTATAAAATTAAAAAAATAAATAAAAAATTTGTAAAGTTAAAAATAAAAAATTATAAAATAAAAAAAATGCAATAAAAAAGATTTCAAATTTTTATGAACATAATATTTTATAAAAAAATAATTAAAATTTTATAAAATAAAAGTATAAAAAGTTATGAAAAAAAAACATTATTGAATATTTGATATTATATTACAATTAAATAAAAAATATTATAATTACAAAATTAGGAATGTATTTTACTTAATAATAAATATAACATAAACAAATTACATATGACATGCAACTGTATTTGAAGACACTAAGAATCCAAAGATTATGATAACATAAACAAATTGCATTATTTTATTAATGATAAATAATTGCAAATGTATTTTAAAATGCTTTGAACTAAAAAATATTGTAACATAAAAAAAAATGGCATTATTCCATCAAATTGTTAATGGTTAATTGTAACCCTAATTGTCGTAAATCTATGCAGGAACCCTAATGGCATTTTTCTATTTGTTTCATCAATATTACATTAAATGGGTGTGTAGGGATCGTAGGGAAAAATGATCGGCGAGTGACAGGAGCACAGTGATCACTATTCTTGTAGGTTTATCTTTATTTTTTATTATTCTTAGTATTTAGTATTCAAGATTCTACATAAATTAGCAAGATTGAGGTTGATTCAAGATTCTACATAAATAAGGTATGACAATTTTGTTAAATTATGAGGTTGATTTCTTATGCAGATTAATTATTTTATTTTCTTCAACACTTTGATTCAATCTTAATACACTTCAACAATACCAAATCATAATCGAATAGCAATAATTATGTAGATAAGTAAGCATGCACATCAACAACACATATACTCTCGGGAAACCTGTACATGGAGAAAAACCTCAGCAAACGATATTCTTTTATTGCATTAATAATGTAAGATCACTCACAAATATCCACCATGAATGTTTTTCTCTTAAAGTGCTTGCCAAAATGACTCTAAACTTACAAAGACCTAAAAATCCTTGTTGCAATACACCTCTCACATGCTACCTCTATTGTTGATATACAACACTAATATGTTTCTTTGGTATGTTGGCTCTTTATCATTAATACGTGCCTCTATTTCTTCACCCTTAACCTTCATATCAAAACTATATAGAAGAGAGGGTTCAACCTCTACTTATATAGGTTGAAGAGGGGAAGAGGAGAGACTCCAAATAGTAACATGTTTGCATATTTTAAACATAACTCATCTTCATACTTTAGTTCAAACTTAGAACTAGATTTGACACTCGTATAATTTAGTCCGAAAATAGAACTAGACTTGAGATTTTAGTTACAACTCAACATTACACTTTAGTTTGGGGAAGGACGTCTAGGGTTTGTATCTCTTCTTTCTTCCCTAAAATGATTTGTAATTTCTTATTTCTTGTGTTGATTAGTTTTGTTCTAATTCAAGAGGGTTATAAGTATTCTTTTCAAGTCTTTTATTGATCTTGTTGTTGAAGGATATTGCCTTAGGGGAACCCTTCTTGTAGGGACTTGGTTTTCATTGCTTGTATCGATTAGATGAAAGACCACTAGCCTTATGTTCATAGTCTTATTCTAATCCATAAACATTGATAACCAATTCTTAGAGTGACATACTTCTTGACCCCATAATGCCTAAGTGGGGACAAGCATTTAATCTTCACTTCCAATAACCAACCGCCAAAACCCTTAAAATTCAATTTATTTTATTTTCATGCCATATAAAATATAAAAAAGAGAAAAGAGAAACTATTAAATTATTTATTTCATGTTCTAGAGTAAAACTAAAGGTTTACTTTTATTTTTTAGAAATTTTCATCCATGTGTTTAGTCTTCATTCTTAATGTATAACCCCCAAAAGGAAAAGCGACACATAGGGGAAATTCTGTTATTGCCTAAGAATATGAGGGACTCCCTAAACCAAACATTCAAAGTATAACATATAGAGATATATATTTGAAATAAATTATTAATTTTAGAAAATGGTGGGGTGCCTAAAGGGAAACCCCTTCCTAAGGTATAAGACAACTAACACATGTTTGGAAACTTGTTCAATAAACCAAATCATTGAATCATCAAGTGTGTGAGTCTCAATCGTGTGATAATGAGTTGGAGTGGAGCATTCAAGAAACAAATTAGTCAAATATCTTTAAGGTATCTCCCCACTTGGTCCATGTCACCCACCAATGAGGAATATGATTCAAGGTTACATTTCCCCCTAATCCATGCCCCTAGAATATGGGTGTTGAAATTTATAGGGAAGATCAATCAAAATGAAGGTGATGAGGAATCCTTTCAGTTTGAAACTTTTTGGCTAACCCATATGTAATTTCTTGAGACATCTCACACATGGTGGGACAACGAAAAAATCATGCATCACATGACAGATATGTACAGATTTCAACAACCCTTGAAATATTTCAAGGAAAAAATTCGAAATTGCATCAAGAATTTCTTTGACAACATCTTTCAAGAGAAGAAATCCATAGAGAAACATCTAGAGGATATTCGACATCAGTCAATTATATCTGGTCACATGGAGGCCTTGCAACAGGAGGAATATTGACTTAAGCAACAGGTTGAAGAACGACACAAAGAGGAGGCAATCCTTTGGAAGCATAAATGCCATGTACAATGGCTCAAGGAGGGAGAAAGGAACACAAAGTTTTTTCATTTAACAATGATACACAAAAGTTACGTCGATCACATCACAAAACTTGAAGATGCACAAGGTAACACAATTCTAGACCATGAATAAATAGAAACATATCTTATAAATTCTTATAACGAGATTATTTTATAACCACCCAATGATATAACATCAACTATTAGTCATATAACTCAACACATTCCAGTTGCAACCCCACCTTAAGGAGAATCAAGTCCTAATGAGACATATCATGCAGGAAGAGGTGGATCAAGCGGTCAAGGACATGTCCCTAGGAAAATCGCCTTGTCTGGAGGGTTTCACAATGAAATCCTTCCATCACTATTAGCAAATGATACGAGAAGAGGTTTGGAAATTAGTATAGGAATCCTGAACTTCATGCCAAGTTCCCTCTACCTTAAATTCCACTAGTCTCACCCTCATACCCAAGGAGGAATGAGTTACCAACCCAAATAATTTCAGGCCAATAGCAGTCTGCAATGTCATCAACAAAATTATCACCAAGGTCATTTCTCTTGTCCTTTCATATCTCCTACTGAGGGATTATTTCCCCCCAACACAACT
>SNQJ01S0211713.1:0-11187 GCA_010110895.2 Picea sitchensis | reverse complement strand
CTCTCAGGCAGTTACGGGAGTGAACTGCCACCTAGTTGAGTTAACTAGTCAACTAGTCTTCAGTTAACTGACTGAACAGAAAGTAGTGAGGAGTTAACTCAAGGAATCAAGGCTAATGCGCCACTTTGGTGATGATACCAAGGAAAGGTCTAATTAGCATGGTGATGATCCCAATGCAACATCTAAACTCAACTCAACTAGTCAAACTGAAGTGTGAACTGAAAGAGAATATTCTCCAGGTGGAATATTCTCTCCTAAAATGTAGGAGACTAGATAATGACTAATTATGACTAATAAACAAATAAAAACCTTAGGAAAAATAAATCATAGGTGTGTGTGAAGTAACTCCAACAATGTATGTGTGTCATAGTTGTCATGAAAAATCCACTTTTTTCATTGATTGCTTAATCAACACCATAGAAATATTCCCTTGCAGTGATAGATGCGGGGACGTGTGTACTGTCAAACTGAACAAAAAATTGTATTAGGACTAGACACAAGAAACAATGAACTGTGAATGAGGCCAATGTTGAAATGTTTTCAAACTATTTTTGTATGCACTGAAATTTGACATGGATAGACTATTTGCATGCCTTAACGATATGGGAGGGTTTCTGGACTCAAATTTGACTCACACACCCACTTTCTTCCATCATAAAAACCATAAACCCTAATTTTCTTTCAAAGTACACAAACTATTTGACGCAAGTTTTAAGTTTTCATCAGTCTTTCTTCATTTTTCTTTCAGGTTCTACATTAATATTGTATATACAATGAATCTGTGTCATATTTGTGATGAAAAATCCCTCTTTTTCGTTGATTTCTTAATCAACACCATAAAAATACTCCCTTGTAGTACTATATGCGGGGACGTGTGTACTTTCAAACGAATTTTCTAAGGAACAAGGAATGGAAATTGTACTAGGACTAGACACGGGAAACAATGACCTGTGAATGGGGTCAACGTTGAAAAATTTTCAAACTGTTTCTGTATGCACTGAAATTTGTCATGGATAGACTATTCACATGCCTTAATGATATGGGAGGGTTTCTGGACTCAAATTTGACTCACACACCCACTTTATTCCATCATCAATTCATCTTGTAAACCATAAACCCTAATTTTCTTTCAAAGTACACAAATTGGTTGACACAAGTTTTAAGTTTTCATCAGTATTTCTTCATTTTTCTTTCAGATTCTACATTAATGTATATACAATGTATTTGTGTCATAGTTGTGATGAAAAAACCCTCTTTTTTGTTGATTGCTTAATCAACACCATAAAAATACTAGACATGGGCAACAATGACATGTGAATGGGGCCAACGTTGAATTTTTTTCAAATTGTTTCTATATGCATTGAAATTTGACATGGATAGACTATTTGAATGCCTTAATGACATGGGAGGGTTTTTGGACTCAAATTTGACTCACACACCCACTTTATTCCATAATCATATCATCATGTAAACCATAAACCGTATTTTTCATATGTTCTAGTAGATATGTTAATGATTCCTAATTTCGTATTTGTATTTGACTCAAGGTACAACTAGCTTGCAAAGTATCAAAATTTAATTTCAAGTTGATAAACCAAATATGAAATGAATCCAAGCATCATTTGATATCGTCGCAAGAGAGACAAATGTAAATAATCTTTCGACGAATTAACTATACTATCGACGAAAAAAGTTCGTCGATAATATAGCTAATTCGTCGGAAGAATGTGTCTTTGAATGGTTTTACATGGTTTGCAAGGAGTATAGGGCTTATATGGTGCAATGTAGTGTAGTCTATAAGAAAAATCTCTATGCCAAACCTCAAAATGGATAGTACCATATCTTGTTCATAAGACAAATATTCTTTGTATGTTTCGTTTGTGGTGGCTCAAGCCCTCACACATGATGCATGACAATGAAATGTAACAATTTGACTATTGAATTATAGTGTTATGTCACCCATAGTTTAGGAAAGAACATAAGGTTCTTAGGTCCTATTGGAATCTTCTTAGAATTGAGATTCGTTACATAGTCCTTGAAAAAAGACAAAAGACTTATGTAGCACATATTTGGTCTTTGTGTGGCACATTTTATGCCATTAGTATGTTTTGTACAAAAATAATGGATCTTGGGGACTACACCATGGTCAAGGGACAAAAAAAATTAGGACCTTAGGACCAAAACAAAGCTTTTGCAGTACTAGATGTGGGGACATGTGTATTGTCGAACGAATTTTACAAGGAACAAGGAACAAAAATTGTTCTAGGACTAGACATGGGCAACAGTGACCCATGAATGGGGCCAACGTTGAAATTTTTTCAAATTGTTTCTGTATGCACTGAAATTTGACATGGATAGACTATATGCATGCCTTAACGATATGGGAAGGTTTCTGGACTCAAATTCGAATAACACACCCAATTTATTCCATCATCAATTCATCATGTAAACCATAAACCCTAATTTTCTTTCAAAGTACACAAATTAGTTGAGAAAGTTTTAATTTTTCATCAGTCTTTCTTCATTTTTCTTTCAGGTTCTACATTAATATTGTATATACAATGTATCTGTGTCATAGTTGTGATGAAAAATCCCTCTTTTTCGTTGATTTCTTAATCAAAACCATAAAAATACTCCCTTGCAGTACTAGATGTGGGGACATGTGTATTGTTGTACGAATTTTACAAGGAACAAGGAACAAAAATTGTACTAGGACTAGACACGGGCAACAATGACCTGTGAATGGGGCTAACATTGTATTTTTTTCAAACTATTTATGTATGCACTGACATTTGTCATGGATAGACTATTTGCATGCCTTAACGATATGGGAGTGTTTATGGACTCAAATTTGACTCACATGCTCACTTTCTTCCATCATCAATTCATCATGTAAACCATAAACCCTAATTTTCTTTCAAAGTACACAAATTGGTTGACGCAAGTTTTAAGTTTTCATCAGTCTTTCTTCATTTTTATTTCAGGTTCTACATTATTGTATATACAATGTATCTGTCATAGTTGTGATGAAAATCCCCTCTTTTTCGTTGATTTCTTAATCAACACCATAAAAATACTAGACACGGGAAATAGTAACATGTGAATGGGGCCAACATTGAAATTTTTTCAAACTGTTTATGTATGCATTGAAATTTGACATGGATAGATTATTCACATGCCTTAATGATATGGTAGTGTTTTTGGACTCAAATTTGACTCACACACCCACTTTCTTCCATCATCATATCATCATGTAAAACATAAACCCTATTTTTCATATGTTCTAATAGATATGTTAATGATTCCTAATTTCATATTTTTATTTGACTCAAGGTACAACTAGCTTGCAAAGTATCAAATTTTAATTTCAAGTTGATAAACCAAATATGAAATGAATCCAAGCATCATTTGATATCGTCACAAGAGAGACAAATGTAAATAATCTTGCGATGAATTAGCTATACTATCAACGAAAAAATTCCGCTGATAGTATAGCTAATTCGTCGCAAGAATGTGTTTGTGAATGGTGCTACATGGTTTGCAAGGAGTGTAGGGATTGTATGGTGCAATGCAGTGTAGTCTATAAGAACAATCTCTATGCCAAACCTAAAATGGATAGTACCATATCTTGTTCATAAGACAAATATTCTTTGTATGTTTCCTTTGTGGTGGCTCAAGCCCTCACACATGATGCATGACAATGAAATGTAACAATTTGACTTTTGAATGATAGTGTTATGTCACCCATGGTTAAGGAAAGAACATAAGGTTCTTAGGTCATATTTGAATCTTCTTAGAATTGAGATTCGTTACATAGTCCTTGAAAAAAGACAAAAGACTTATGTAGCAGATATTTGGTCTTTGTGTGGGACATTTTATGCCATTAGTATGTTTTGTACAAAAATAATGGATCTTGGGCACTACACCATGGTCAAGGGACAAAAAAAATTAGGACCTTATGACCAAAACAAATCTTTTCCAGTACTAGATGTGGGGACGTGTGTACTGTCGAATGAATTTTAAAAGGAACAAGGAACATAAATTGTTCTAGGACTAAACACAGGCAACAGTGACCTGTGAATGGGGCCAAAGTTGAAATTTTTTCAAACTATTTTTGTATGCACTGAAATTTGACATGGATAGACTATTCACATGCCTTAATGATATGGGAGGGTTTCTGGACTCAAATTTGAATCACACACCCACTTTCTTCCATCATCAGTTCATCATGTAAACCATAAAACCTAATTTTCTTTCAAAGTACACAAATTGGTTGACGCAAGTTTTAAGTTTTCATCAGTCTTTCTTCATTTTTCTTCCAGGTTCTACATTAATGTATATACAATGTATCTGTGTCATAGTTGTGATGAAAAATACCTCTTTTTTGTTTATTTATTAATCAACACCATAAAAATACCCCCTTGTAGTACTAGATGCAGGGACATGTGTATTGTCGAACAAATTTTACAAGGAACAAGGAACGGAAATTGTACTAGGACTAGACACGGGAAACAATGACCTCTGAATGGGGCCAATGTTGAAATTTTTTCAAATTGTTTATGTATGCACTGAAATTTGACATGGATAGACTATTAGTATGTCGTAATGATATGGGAGGGTTTCTGGACTCAAATTTGACTCACACACCCACTTTATTCCATCATCAATTCATCTTGTAAACCATAAACCCTAATATTCTTTCAAAGTACACAAGTCAGTTGACGCAAGTTTTAAGTTTTCATCAGTCTTTCTTCATTATTCTTTCAAGTTCTACATGAATGTATATGCAATGTATCTGTGTCATAGTTGTGATGAAAAATCCCTTTTTTTGGTTGATTTCTTAATCAACACCATAAAAATACTCCCTTGTAGTACTAGATGCGGGGACATGTGTACTGTCGAACGAATTTTACAAGGAACAAGGAACGAAAATTGTACTAGGCCTAGACATGGGCAACAATGACCTGTGAATGGGGCCAACGTTAAAAAAATTTCAAACTGTTTTTGTATGCACTTAAAATTGACATGGATAGACTATTCACATGACTTAACGACATGGGTGGGTTTCTGGACTCAAATTTGACTCAGACACTCACTTTATTCCATCATCAATTCATCATGTAAACCATAAACCCTAATTTTCTTTCAAAGTACACAAATTGGTTGACCCAAGTTTTAAGTTTTCATCATTTTTCTTTTAGGTTCTACATTAATATTGTATATACAATGTATTTGTGTCATAGTTGTGATGAAAATCCCTCTTTTTCGTTGATTTCTTAATCAACACCATAAAAATACTAGATACGGGCAACAATGACATGTGAATGGGGCCAACATTGAAAAAATTTCAAACTTTTTCTGTATGCATTGAAATTTGACATGGATAGACTATTTGTATGCCTTAACGATATGGGAGGGTTTTTGGACTCAAATTTGACTCACACCCACTTTCTTCCATCATCATATCATCATGTAAACCATAAACCCTATTTTTCATAAATTTCGTCGATATTATAGCTAATTCGTCGCAAGAATGTATCTTTGAATAGTGTTACATGGTTTACAAGGAGTGTAGGGTTTATATGGTGCAAGGTAGTGTATTCTAAAAGAAAAATCTCTATGCCAAACCTCAAAATGGATAGTACCATATCTTGTTCATAAGACAAATATTCTTTGTATGTTTCCTTTGTGGTGGCTCAAGCCCTCACACATGATGCATGACAATGAGATGTAACAATTTGACTATTGAATGATAGTGTTATGTCACCCATGGTTAAGGAAAGAACATGAGTTTCTTAGGTCCTATTTGAATCTTCTTAGAATTGAGATTCGTTACATAGTCCTTGAAAAAAGACAAAAGACTTATGTAGTAGATATTTGGTCTTTGTGTGGGACATTTTATGCCATTAATATGTTTTGTACAAAAATAATGGATCTTGGGGACTACACCATGGTCAAGGGACAAAAACAATTAGGACGTTAGGACCATAACAAAGCTTTTGAAGTTTAAGGGCCATGAAATAGGCCTCAAACAAACATGTAGAACCTTTGTAAGGTACAATTTTCCTTTGAGTGGTATATGGATGCCATAAGAATTTTTCACACCACATATGGGAGTCAAGGCTTATAACATCATTGAGGGAGGAAAAAAAGGGATTTAGGCTGTAAAAAAACATTTATTTTACTTAATGGCCATGAAGAAGGGATCCAATTCGGAATGTGGGAACCATTAATATATTTTTTATATCAAAATAAGAATGGATCTCCTAACCTATACCATGGCCAAGGGAGGAAAACAAAGTCCTTAGGCCCTACACAAATTTCTCAGGATTAATGGCCATGAAAAAGGCCTTAAAACACCACACTAATCCTCTCTTCATAATTTGTGGCCATTGGGTTGGATATGGACACCACTCACAAGTTTTGTGCACCATGTAAGGCAGACAAGATCTTGTCCATTGTCAGGGAGTAAGATAGGCCCTATTTGAATGTTGTAAGTATTAGGATTCATGTTGTAGTCCTCAAATAACCACACAAGACTTGTGTAGGGCATATTTATCCTATGTGGGGAATATTTGGCACCATTAATATGTCTTATACATTAAGAATGGGTCTTTGGGCCGTAGGCCATAAATGAAGCTTTCTTGTGATAAATGGCCATGGAAAATGTCTTTGACTAGGAATATGGACAAAATTAGTATGTTTTGAACAATAAGAATGGGTCTTAGAATTACCTCGACCATGGCCAAGGGAGGAAAATGATATATTTGGGTCCTATATTAATCTTCTTAGGGTATTTACCATGGCCAGGGAATGAACATAAGGTGATTATTCCTTGTTTAAATATTCTCGGGAGAGAGCTTCGTGATGTAGTCATCAAAAAACTACACAAGACCTATGCAAGGGATCTTTCACCTTTGTGCGTTATCTTTAGCATCATTGATATGTTTTTTTAAAGAGTAAGAATGGATCTTAGGGACTATACCATGTTGAAGGGAGGAAAACAACGAACTTGGGTCCAAAATGAATCTTTTTGAGTTTAAGGGCCATGCACCAGGCCTTAAAAAACCATGTATGTCATTTCTAAATAATCTTTAGCCTCTAAGTGGGATAAGGGTGCCATTAGGAGTTTTTTCACACCACATATGGTATTAAAGGCATATACCATCATTGAGGGATGAAAACAAGTGCCTTAGGCCCTAAACAAAGCTTTCATGTGTTTAATGGCCATGAACATGGCCTCCAACTAGGAATATGGGCACCATTAGTATGTTTTTAACAATAAGAATGGGTCATAAGAACTCTACCATGACTAGAGAGGAAAAAAAGGTCGTTAGGTCCTAAACATATTTTCTTTAGCTCATTGGCCATTAACAAGGCCTCAAACCACCACATCTATCCTATTTAATAGACTATGGTGCTTGGGTGGGATATGGGTGTCATTCACAATTTTTTCACACCTTGTATGGAACTTAGGTCTTGTCCATGGTTAGGGAAAGAACCTAAGGTTTTTAGGTCCTATTTAAATCTTCTTAGGATTAAGCTTCATGATGAAGTTTTCAAAAAACAACACAAGACCTACATAGAAATATTTAGCCTCTATGTGGGATCTTTGGTTCCTTTAATATTTTTGTCATAATAAGAATAGTTCTCAAGGCTTGTACGTCCATGTCTAGGGGAAGAAAACAAGAACATTAAGCTCACAATGAAAGTTTTCAAATTCAAGGGCCATGAACTAGGCCTGAAATAACCATGTAGATCTTATTTAAGAGATATTTGACCTTCCAATGGGATATGGGTGTCATTAGGAATTGTTTTTCACCATATATTTTATATCATCACTAAGGGAGGTTGTCCCCTTGAAGTGGTTTCATTTTCATCAACTCTTTATCATTATCGAGGAATGGAGCTACTTTTTTCTATTCTTATGTTATTTGTGGACTTTGATTCATAACAACAAGGGTGTCCACTATCCCCTCTTCTATTCTTACTGGTATCCAAAGGACTAAGAAGGATCATTAAATCATACAACAAAATGGGAAAATAAAAGAACTAAAATTAGGTAGGAATATTTTTCTTTCCCATGTATTGTTTGTAGATGTTGTCCTCTTATTTGGATTTGGTTCTATTAAGAAAACTTCTTGTATTAAAGAATCACTTTTTCTTTATTGAATCTATAGGTAAGGAAGTAAACATGCATAGATATTATGTTTCTTTTAATGGTTTGACTCATAGATAGAAAATAGAGGTGGTCTAAATTTTACCTTTTAAAGTATTATATTTTAGCTAAGGGTTCAAATACTTGGGCTTCACACTAAAATCCAATGGATATGTCTCTAGGGATTGGACCCAACTATATGAAAAAATAGATATCAGAAAAATCTTCAGATGGTGTTGTTGTTAGTTATTTATGGTGGGTGGTTAACTCTCATAACATTAGCATTGGAAGTTTTCCTTGTTTATTAGCATTTCTTAGCATACATTCCAATTGGTATACTAGAGGAAATAAGAGGAAAATATTTCAGTTTTTCTAGAAGGGAAGAAAGGAAATGAGGATTCCCTTAGTAAAATGGATAATAATTGCAAAACCAAAATGCCTTGGAGGTTAGGAATTAAAAAAAAAAAAATCACTTTGAAACAACCTTGGTATCAAACATCACTAAATCTTTCAAAATGAAATCTTTAGCACTAAGAACCTCTTATAAGGGAAGATGAATTATTTTCCTTATTTGGGCACAGTAAAGGCCTCTAAACACATCCATTTTGCACAAAACCACCTAATGGCACCTGGAAGACCACTCCAAGGTAAGAGAACACACAAAGAAGGAATGTGCCATGGTTGGAGGCCTTGTTCACAACACATGATGTATAGAAGGTTTATTTTCCATCATAAGGATATTGTTTCCCTATTATGATCATGGTCAATGCCTTTAGATTTATCTTTAGTGAGGAAAACATCTTAATGGAAATCATATCCACCTCCTAGGAAAAGGACCCCGTAGTAAGGGTTAATGTCATAGTTCTAGGTGTTTTTTATAGCGCTTGAGCACATGAAGGTTCAATTAGGGCTTAATGTTATTTTCCCCCCTTGACCATGTTTAGGAATTAAGACCCATTTCCAATGCATAAAACCTACTAATGGTTCCCACATCCCACTCATAGGATTGCAAACAACCCATACAATGGACTCATGCGTTGGCTCGAGCACTCATTCAAGGCTCTTGAGATCAAGAATATTCAACAATATCTTGAGGCACTTGTTTTCCTTCCTCGAACATGGTCAAGATACTAGGATATATACTTAGTGCACAAAACCTCCTAATGGACTCCATATCCAACTCTGATGATAAAAACCCCTTAGATAGGGCTTGTGTTATGGTTTGTAGGTGTTGTTCATGGCGATTGATCCTAAGAAGTGATGTTCAGGGAATAAGGTCCAAGTTTTTTCCTCCCCTAACCATGGCATTTGAGCTCAATAAGGTTCAGTTAGGGCTTGTACCTTGAGATCATGGTACTTGTATCACTCAAACAATCCAAAAATAACCTACAAGGGTCCTATGTGATGGCTCAAGGACTCATCCAACACTATATCCTAAGAAGTTGTGTGGGTTGTAGTTGTTGTTCATAGAAGTTAAGCCTAAGAATGTTCACTTAGGGAACATGTCCCTTGTTTCCCTCCCTTGATCTTGGTTAGACCTTGAGACCCATTCTTGGTTCAAAAATAACTTTTTCATGGTGCCCAAATTCCAGTTGGAGGTGAATGATATGTTACATAGGTCATATGTGGTGGTTTGACCACTCTTCTATGGTTCTTGAGCTTGAGAAGAAAGGTTTAGGGTTGAAGACTCTTGTTTCCTTTCATGAAATATAGTCATGAACCTAAGACCCATCCATGATGAAGAAGACCTCCTAATGTCACCCATATTCAACTTGGATGCCAAAGAATCCCCAGAGAGGACCCATGTCATGTTTTTTAGGTGTTGTTGATGGTGGTTGAGCTCAAGAAGGTTTAGTTAGGGATTTAGGCCATTGTTTCCAACTTGCCATGTTTTTGCCTCTACACTCATTTTCAATGTGAAAAAACTAATCATGATGCCTATATCCCTCTTAAAGGCCAAAGTTCTATTATGTTGGTTTGAGAACTTGTTCAAGGCTCTTGAGCTTCAAAATCTTCAACAATATTATAAGGCACTTGTTTTCATTCTTTGATGATAGTTAAGGTCTTGTGACCCATCCATGGTCTTGTGTGGTGAGTTGATGACTTGTTCATGGTGCGCCTTGAGCCATATATGATATGTTTGGGGCTTGATTTTTTGTTTCCCTCCCTTGACCATGGTTAAGGGCTTGAGGCTTGTTTCCTGACCCAAACCATGGTCAAGGCCCCGAGACCCATATGTAGTATGAAAAACATATAAATGGCACTCATTTCCAAATATTAGGCAAAGACATTGAAGTGAGAGCTCATGTCATGGTTTGTAGGTGTTGTTCATGGCACATAAGCTTGAGAAGGTTCAATTATGGCTTAAGTACTTTACTCCCACCATAACCATTTTTAGGTGTTAAGAGCCATTTCTAGGTAAAAAAAACCTACTCATGGCACTTGTATCCTACTTGGAGGCCTTCAAGGAAGCCTTACAAATGAGTGATGTGTTGGTTTGAGGACTTATTCAAGTCTCTCAAGCCTAAAAATATTCAACAAGATCCTTGGGTACTTTTTTTCCTTCCTCAACCATGGTTAAGGCCTCTCTACCCATCCTTACTGCAAAAAACCTCCTAATGTTGTCCTTATCCAACTCTGATGCCAAGGACCCCCTAGATAGGGATTGTGTTGTGGTTTCTAGGTGTTGTTCATGATGATTGAGCCTAAGAAGTGACATTTAGGGCCCTCATATCCCACTCAAGTGCTACAAAACCCTAATCATGTACCCAATAACCATGCCATGTGTGGAACCGAGACATGTTATTTTTTAGGGCCTTTGTTGTGGTTTAATCATGGCACCCATATCCCTATAGTAGGCCCAAGATACCATATGAAGGTACTTTTTCATGGTTCAAGGATGATTTCAATGACATAACTTGAGAATCTTCATGGTTTTTATTTTTGGTGCTTGACTCGAGACTCTTCATTTAGGACATAAGGCCATTATTTCTCTCCCTTGACATTGGTTAGACCTTAATACTAATTAT
>SNQJ01S0211712.1:0-15880 GCA_010110895.2 Picea sitchensis | reverse complement strand
CAAATTTTCTTCTTTTAATATAAATTCCATTCCTAGATTAAATAATGCTGAAGCAGATCTACTAGCTAATGTAGCCTCTAAACTTCTTCCTGCAGAAGGCTTATCCCCAAACGCATTCTCCGTGGAGCTATTGTTTCGACCATCTATTCCTGACAATATCACAAATTGGAGAGTATTTGACGATGATCATCAGATCATTAACTTTCTGCACATGGAAGAAACCTTTCAAGGCGCAGTGATAGATGAACAAATGCACGACGACAATTTGCATGACTTTACGGCAATACCTAATCCGAAATCTCCTAAAGCTCTATCGGACATGGTAAATTACATACCCAAATCTATTATTAGATTAGAAAAGTTTTATGATTTTGAAGATAAATTTAAAAAGATGGTCAATTGCAAAACCAATAGTTCCTCATTATCTTATGAAAAAGTCAATTTAGGGACTAGTGAAAATCCTCAGTGTATCAATCTAGGCTTGGGATGTTCTAAGCAAGAAAAAACTACTTTTGTTAAATTATTTAAAGAATTTAAGGATGTCTTTGCATGGACTTATGATGATCTTAAAACGTTCAATCCTAATATTATATAGCATGTCATCCCGATGAAGCCCCAATCCTTACCATTCCAACAAAAATTGAGGAAAATGCATCATAAACTAGAAACGACCGTTCAAAAAGAATTGAATAAACTCCTAAGTTCTAAAATAATTTTTCCTGTTAGACACACTCAATGGGTATCCAACCTTGTCCCAGTTCGGAAGAAAAACGAGGAAATTCGACTTTGTGTCGATTTTCGAAACCTCAACCAAGCATCTGACAAAGATAATTATCCTGTCCCTCCCATGGAACGGATCCTTCAACAAGTATCTGGTTCCGAGAGGCTATCCTTACTGGATGGTTTCTCTGGATACAACCAAGTCTTGATGTCTCCGCCAGACCAGCTAAAAACTACCTTCCGTACCCCATGGGGCACTTATGCTTATCGCAAAATTCCCTTTGGATTGATTAATGCTGGTGCTACCTTTCAAAGAGCAATGGACATTTCTTTTCGAGGCTTAATAAATCACTCTGTAGTGGTTTATATAGATGATGTAACCATTTATTCTAAGAACAAAGACGATCATCTATCTCACTTACGAGCCGTTCTGTTATGATGTCGTAAATACGACATCTCCTTGAACCACAAAAAGTCCATCTTTGCAGTAGAACAGGGTAGGCTCCTAGGATTCATTGTGTCTAGTGATGGAATGATTATTGACCCCGATAGGACACAAGTTATCACTAAACTCCCCCCACCTACCTCCAAAAAATCCATGCAGCCTTTCCTAGGCCAGATTAATTTCGTGAGAATATTTGTCCCCAGTTTCTATGAAATGGTCAGGCCTCTCCAGAACCTGATTAAGAAAGACACCTAATATCACTGGGGAACCACAGAAAACCAATCTTTTAATGACATAAAGAAGGCCATAATAGACGCTCCGTCTCTCATCAGCCCTGATTTCTCTCAAGATTTTAAACTCTATAATTTTGCCTCTGATCGTTCCTATGCCGCAGTCCTAACTCAGAAGAATTTCGAGAACAACGAAGTACCCATCGCCTTTATGAGCTCTTCTTTCAAAGGTGTTGAACTTAACTACCCAGCGGTTGATCGGCAAGCCTACGCTATTTTCAAAGCAGTTAAGCACTTCCAGTCCTATCTTTTGAAGTCAAGGATGAAGGTCATTGTCCCCTACCCCGCCGTAAGGAACTTGTTAGTGAAAAAGGAGTTAGGAGAGAAGAGATCCAACTAGGTCACCTCCTTACAGGAGTATGACTTAGAGATCACCCCGGCATAGATCGTGAGAGGCCAAGGGTTGTGTAAGTTGGTTGCTGATTCAGAAATAGGATAGCAAGAATATAGTGATACATCAAACCTAGAACAACCCAATCAAAGTATGATTTGTTGCGCACAAAACCTCATAAGTCCTTGGTACGATGATATTAGATATTGTCTTGAACATGGATCAGCACCCCGTCACCTTGACCCCGCCAAGAGAAGAGCGTTGAGACAAAAGTCCGCCTCCTTTCATCTAGTTAATGGTATACTGTTTCGTCAAAGTTTTGATGGCATACTGATGCACTGCCTCGAAAAGGACAAAGCAGAAAAAGTCTTTCTTGAGTTGCATGCAGGAGAAGTTGGCGGTCACTTCAGTGGTGACACTACTTCTCATAAGGTTTTAAGAGCCGATTACTACCGGCCCACAATTTTTAGGGACGCCCATGCCTTGTGTCGTAAATGTATCATTTGTCAGAAAGCATCAGGGCGGTTGCAAAAACCAGCCTTCCCCTTGCAACCTGTTTCAGTTGATTCTCCTTTCCATCAATGGGGCCTTGATATCATAGGTCCTATTAACCCTCCGTCCTCACAACAAAACAAGTATATTGTGACAGCCACTGATTATTTTACTCGATGGTCTGAAGCCGTCGCGCTAAGAGATATTAACACAAGTCAGGTAATTTCTTTTCTAAAGTCGAACATCATTACTCATTTTGGTATCCCTAATTGTCTAGTCTTTGATAACGCTTCATACTTTTCTTCTCTAGAGATGAGTGAGTTCTCTTTGGAGAAAGGAATAAAATTGAAGTATTTTGCTAGTTACTACCCCCAGGGAAACGACTTAGCATAATCAACAAACAAGAACTTGATCAAAATGATCAAGAGAACCGTGGCTGAAAATCACAAGAACTGGCACAATGCACTGTTGAACGCATTGTGGGCTGATAGGGTAACACCCAAAGACGCTATAGGTAACTCCCCCTTTTTTCTCGTTTATGGTAGAGAAGCCATTCTGCCACCCCACATTCTTCTTCCTTCGCTTCAATTGTCACAAAAGGTCCAAGAAGAAGATTGTCCCCCTTTAGAAAGTCGCATTAACGCTTTGATGAAGTTGTTAGAAGTTAGAACCCAAGCTAAGCGTAAATTAGATCAACATCAACAATTGATTAAAAGTTGGTTCGATTCTAATTCTGGTTTTGATAGGAATTTTGAAGTAGGCGATCTCGTCTTAAAGTGGGACAAACCACACGAAGGAAAGGGTGAGAACACCAAGTTTCAAAACTTATGGCTTGGGCCATTTTTAATTGCTGAAAAGTTGGGTCCTAGTTCCTTTCGATTACAGAATCTTGAAGGGCAGCTTGATACCTATTCGGTGAATGGCCAAGCCCTGAAAATATACTTTGCTTGATAACTACTCTTGTATATTATGTAAATATTTATTTGGTTTGCATTTTTTTTGTTTGCTTTTTGTTTTGATTTTGATTTGGATTGATTAGTTTTTTTTGTTGGTTTTTGAAAAATATGCATACCTGTGCACTGAGCTCTTCAGAAAAAGACAGCAAAAAATTTTCTTCACTGAAATAACTTCTGAAAGTTGGTACAAACATCAGTGATATATTTCTAAAATTGATATTGGAAAATTTTGTTGTTTGAAAGAAGTTTACTGATTTCAATCTCTGAGCAATGTTTGTCATGATCATCTATTATATTTTTACGCTGTCCCTTTTCCATAAAGGAATGACTCAAAAAGATGTCTCTCTGTCATAGGAAGTTGTTTTTATAAATAAAACATTTCCGGAGCTGAATAAAGGACAGTGTTAAAAAATTATGATGAGGTCCGAAAAATATGGTAAATATCAAGATTATCAACGTCACCCCACTCAGCTATATATTTACAAAAGAAAAAAAAATAAAAATATTAATAAGAGATGTGGGAAGTGTTTGTAAACCCACCGGGATACTGAACAGGTCCGCTGACAGCGGGTAAATGCATGCATGGCGCCAAGACAACTTCGTCGGGATACTGAACAGGCCTGCTGGCAGCGAAGCAATGTCGGGTACATGAAAATCTGTAAAAAAATATGAGAAACCTCTTTAATGTCCTTTATTTTGATCTAGAACTTCTTGACAGGATACAGTTTTCAAAGTGGGTTAAATGGCAACCTTGTCGAGGCTATGGACGCCTGCTGGCAGCAGTGGCCATGCAAACAGTATTGAAGATTTTATCATTAATATCGTGACTTGTTGATCTTAAGACTGTTATTAGTTTTCATCTTTTGAAACATCGCTGGAAAATATGGTAAATTATGATGTTTGTACGATTTTCTGATTATTGTTTTTGAGTTGAAATTTCCTTTGTTGTCCTAATCTAAATTTATTTCTTTTGATAGAGATAACTGCTTCTACCAATGTGTCACCCTTGTTGGCAGCCAATTCAATATTTTCTATTGCCCTATAAGCTGCCTACACCTATGTCTTCTGAACTTCAAATTGTCGTCACATTTTGCAAATAGACGATAATTTTCATTCCTTGCGACACTTGTAAATTGGTCTCCATTTAGTTTTCACGACTGTAAGCATGAAAACTCCTCCATCGTTATTTGAACTGTCATGATATTTGCATTGATATTTTGAGTGGCACTTACCTTTGGTTTATCATTAAGTGGCTAAAAGGATTTTCGAACTATGCCTATTTGCCTATTCTTACTTTGATTGCGCAACTTGATTTTTATTTAATTGGTAAGGCATTGAGCATGAAAATTTATGTTTTTGGGATTTTCCTAGTCTATGAATTACATAGGGGTCATGGTTTATTTTTGTTTTTATATATATGATGTGATCCTTATTGTTATGGCTATTGGCTTGTCGATTTTATAAAACTCGATTGTGACTATGTTTTAAAACTTTGATTACACACTTATACAATGGCACATATTTAATTTTTGGGTTTGAATTCACATTGAATGACAATGGTTTGAAATTTTACAATGGCATATTGGTATATCTGTCATCGTTTGATTTTTATGGTTGGCCGAATGATAAGGTTTAAACTATGCTATGATTGATTGAACAGAAGGATAATTCTCCGGTTGTACTTTGCCATTACTATTATGCATGGCAGTAAGTGATTCCACCACCCTCGCATGCGCACATTAAATGCTTCCCCTTTGATCGTTCATAGTGGTTAGACCGAATGACTCTGCTCCTGTGTGCTGGTGTTTTCGAACCAAACCCTTACCATGTGCTTGCATCATGGCTCCAATCGTGAGGGATGAACTGAATGGTAGCCAGACTCTGTTGATGTTTGACAGTGCCCGTAGTGACCTCGAAGACAATGGGTGGCTCCCGTTCATACAAAAATTTGATGGTTTTAACCTCTGTGTTGCCCAACAATTCTGATTGACCTTTGATGGCTGTCGAGCCAAGGTCGACGATGTTCAATTGCAAATTGACGAGCAATTTGTAAGTCTTGCTACGGGTTTGCCTGTCACTGGACAACGATGGTCCAAGAATTTCAAAGTGGAAGAGGTTCCTTGGACACTGCTTTTCCAGTCGGGTAAGGTTATCTCCTGTGACAAAGTTTTACCTGTGACCATTTTAAAACAGGGTTGGCATGATTTATTGATGAATATCAAATAGTTTATCACATGCGAAGGTCGGTATGGTTTTGTTTTCTTACACCAACTTCATTTGCTTATGGTTTTTATGGGTTATCAGCTCAATATGCCGTATTATTTACATAGAAAATTGTTCAAAATGTCTAAGAAATACAAAAGGAACCAGGATGATAGCAGCCTCTTTCACTATGGGCTAGTTAAAATGACTGTTGTCTGTCATTTGGGGTTACACGAAGACTGTTGGAATGATTTCCTTGCTTGCAATAATTTTGAGGATTCGAATCCTCCACAAGTTGACAAACCTGTGGTTATTGGGGACAAGACTATACCCCCAGTACCCTACAGTATTCTGTTACCTAAACCCTTACCTGACTCACCTATCGACCTACCCCACTCTGTGACCAAGGATGTCGAGATTGTTAGGCATGTGGGAAAGAAGCCTAAAGCCAAGCCTACTGCAAATGCCAAAGGCAAAAAGAATACCCGTTTAATCTCTCAAATGGCAAGGAACAAGCCGAAACCTCCTGTCAACCCTGACCCTATCGTTTTGAGTGAAAACTCTGACTCAGAAGTGGAGCCTTTCTTGGCTAGTGAGTATCCCTATTCGGAAGTTTTGTGTACCAAACCATCATATGACTTCGTGTCAAACCTACCACCTTACTTGCAAAATAACCCTAACTACCCAGGCATTAAGCTGCCTTGTGAAACCCCCGGTCATTCATCAAAACCCTCTCCTGCTCTACCTCAACCTACAGTACCACCCTGTGATCAATGTAGCTTGTGGTTAGAGAGGTATTATCTTGATGTGCCAATGCTACAGTCGAGACTTCATTCTTTGGAGGACCAAGTTGCACGGCTTACCAGTCAAAAGGCTAAATTGCATGCCACGGACAAGAAACAGAGGATGACAGGTTCTATTTTGTTTAAAAATGTGGAGTCAGCTACAGCGGTCATGAATTCAAAATTGGCGTGATAGTAGCCTCACTAGTATGTTCTATCATTTGTTTATATAACGAATTCGAATTCTTTGAATAGCTCTGTCTAAAGCGTGGATTTGCTCTGTCACATTATGTACATAGTTTTGTTTTGATAAATCGAATTTTTTTTTCCTAGTTTATCTTTGATTGGATTTCCTTCGATTTGATTGATCGTGGTATGGATTTGATTGGTTTGATTTAGCTTAAATTGGATGCTCTGCTGTCGATTGAAGTCGTTGGTATCTATTATAAACACAAGTTGTTTCTCATATTCGATTCTGAACACAATCACATTTCGTTTTGATTTCGTTATAATGTATATGCTATGTTTGCTGACAATTGTGATATGGTTAATTGTTACGGTTTTATTTACATATGACTTTCGACTAGCTCGAATACAGTTTGGATTATGTTTAATATGATTCTGTTTATATGCACTCAAACCGTGAATAGATACGAATCATAACAGTTATACCCAGTTGGTTGATTCGCGTTGGTTTACTCCACCATGTTATCAGTTCGATTCATATTGCAATGAATATAATGTTTAAATTTGATTTGAGGAACGAAAGTGACTATATCCAGGTTCCCGATTTGTTTCTATATTTAACTCAGTCACGATTTGTTTTGATTGTTGCCCAGTTTACGATTATCACTTCTGATGATGGTTGTGATCACTATTTGATCCTGTCTGTTGACTTTGTAATTCTCAGCGATCAAAATCTATGGCGAAATTTGGTCGATGTTGTTATGAATGTTTTATTTACCCATAATCGTAACACTCTTTCCATCTTTGTATTTAATTAAAACAACATGAATCTTATGCTACATTATTATAGCCATAACGAGTGGATTAAGATTGTGTTGGATTAGATCGTATCACACACGATATGACTCACTTTTAATTTCATTTGATATGAAACAATCTTGTTACTGATTGACCCGATTTTATGGTAAAATAAAAACAGAGTGTTCTTACCCCTATTTTCGATTGAATCACTGTTGATTTTGTTTAATTTTAATGATAAAGTCATTTGAATCATTAGTGATTCATTTTTAGTGTTTATTGAAAGAAAATTGGATTTGATTTTTTTTTAAAGATTTGATTTGGTTTCTATTCTGATCCTGTAGGCTATTTTAGACTAGCTATAGAATCGGACGATTCTGTAGCTAAGTCTATAGGATTAGATTTTTATTGTTTTGTTAATAAAATATCTTTCTAACTTGATAATTTTTTTCTATTGCAGATGAATTCGAAATTGCAGTGGATTTGATGAGCAGTTAGGAGATATTTCAAATATTTCACTTGCATTTTAGTTTCCTAGTTTAGTTGATTTTGGGATATCTCCCAAATTATGTAAAACTATTTGATATTATCCACAGGGAGGTTTTACCCTGTGGAGAGACTTATAAATACTTATCATTTTTGTAATAATGGACATCCTCATTCGTGGGAGAACAAGGATATGGAGTTTTAATACAGACTGAGGCAGAATTTGGTGTTTTGTTACAGCTTTAGCTTCTCATTATATCAATATTTTGTTTCATGTTATGTATATCAATTTGTATTTGGTTAATCACTACTTTAGCTATCTTAATCATGTACAAATGCTATAATTTAATCATTGTAATCCATATCTGATTTCTTCTAAGTGTTTAAAAAACATAGCAATTGCTTAATTTAGTTTGTGAATCACAGATTTCTCTTTTTCATAAGTTGAATTATAAAATATAAGTTTTTGCATAACAGGTTTCCCTTATTGTAGAGATTTATAAATCATATAATTGTTATGATTTTTTATGTCTTTTTTGTGCTATAAACAACTCAAAGAGCAGCACAACTTATCGTTTATGAGAAGCCTTTGGATTAACCGGTGCGAGTTTCCTTCCTCCAACCAGCTTCGAAGTCATCACACACAGGGCAAATTAGGAGCGTTTCCAGGTTAGTTTGTCATATTAGTAGATTAATTCATATATTAGTTTAGTTAGATTTATAGGTAGAATTAATATATTAGATCGTTTAATTTCAGTAAGTTTAATTTCTTATTCATAAAATCATAAAATTAAAAAATATATCTCTAGCTGTCTTAGGGCAGAAATCAAATGATTTTTACAGGTTTTATTCAAATCTACAACTTGTAGATACTATATATTTGTGAATAAATTGTAATTCAATTAGTAATTAGACAGTTAATTATTAGATTTAGTATAATAGTAATTAGTAGTTTGTATATAGAATAGTTAGAGTAGTTTATATTTAGTTTTAGTTAGTTAGTTTTAGTTAGTTTTATTTTGTTTTAGTTTGTTTTATTAGTTTTAGTTAGTTTTAGTTAGTTTTATTTGTTTTAGATAGATTAGTTAGTTTAGATTAGTTTTCTCTTTGGTTTTCTTAGGACCTTAGAGTGGCCAATGGAGCCGTTAAACCCGTCAGGGTGGTTCATTCCAAACAGCTTGGGTTATTTAGACAACCTCGGACCGGTTCCACTCTCTCAATTGACGGACGAACAATTTCGCTCGTCAACAGGTCTTTATATCATCAGGTAAGGATAAAAGATGAAGACATCAACAAGACCACCTTCAGAACAAGGTATGGTCATTACGAGTTCACAATGGTGCGATTTGGGTTGTTGAATGCACCGGTTGTTTTTATGTGCCCGATGAATGGTGTATTGAGGGACTATCTAGACAAGTTTTTCATAGTCTTTCTGGATGACATCTTGGTGTATTCCAAATTAGAGGAGGAGCATGAGTAGCATCTGATAATGGTGTTGTAGGTGCTAAGAGAGCACCAATTGTATGCCAAGTTGAGAAAATGCTCATTTTATCAAAAGAAGATCCATTACCTGGGGCATATTCTTTTGAAGGATGGGATAGTTGTAGATCTTGAGAATATTGAGGCCATTAGAGAATGGTCAGCACCAAAGAATGTGACATAATTCATATTCTTTATGGGTCTAGCTAGTTATTATAGATGGTTTAACACGGGGTTCTCAATAATAACTCACACTATCACTTCCTTGCAAAGGAAGGAGATGAAGTTTCAGTGGACATAGGATTGTGAGAGAAGCTTCCAACAATTGAAGCAACTGTTAACGAATGCTCCAATATTGAGGATTGGAGATCCAAATGAATATTTTGTGGTGTGCATAGATGCATTCAAAGAAGGAGTGGAAGGAGTGGAAGGAGTCCTTAGTCAAAATGGATTCGTGATTTGTTATGAATTCAGAAAGTTGAAAGAGAATGAAAAGAACTATGCCACCCATGATTTGGAGTTGGCAGCCATAGTTCACGCTCTAAAGAAATGGATACATTACCTTATGGGAAGGAGGTTCGAACTGAGAACAAACCATAATGGCGTTAAGTATTTGTTTGATCAACCAACTTTGAACGTTAGGCAGAGTAGGTGGATGGAGTTTCTGTGTGAGTATGAATTTGATATCAAGCATATCAAAGGGAAGGAGAATAAAGTGGCTAATGCACTCAGTAGGAGAGTACATGAATTACATGCTACAACCATTAGAATGTACCAAACTGATAATAAATGAAGAATTTCGGAGGTTGCAAATACAGATTTGTAGTACAAGGATTTGGTAGAAAAGCTACAACAAGGTAAGATGTCACAGAAAGTGGATATTTATAAATTGGAAACAGATGGAACACTTCTATACCAGAACATAATTTATATACCTAATGTCCATGACTTAAAACATATAATTTTGCATGAAATGCATAATGTGCCTTATGCAGGGCACCCTGGATATCAGAAAATTGTGGCAGCAGTAAAGAGGCATTACTTTAGGCTAGGTATGAAGAAAGAGATTGTTGAATACATCACCATATGTATGGAGTGCAAGAAGGTTGAATATAAGAAAAGACATCCATCAGGGTTGTTGCAACCTTTACCCATTCCTGAGTGGAAGTGGGAAGTGCTGACAATGGATTTCATCACAGGATTGCCCAGAACTGGAAAGCAACATGTTTCCATCATGGTGATGGTGGACAAGCTTACGAAAGATGCCCATTTCATTCTATTAAAGACTACTCACAAGGAAATAGATGTTTCTGACATCTTTATGAAGGAAGTGGCACGATTGCACGAAATTCCAAAGACAATTGTGTCTAATAGAGACCTGGAATTTACCTCAAATTTCTAGAAGGGGTTTTTCAAAGGATTTAGAACAAATCTAAACTTTAGCACATCTTATCATCATGAGTTGGATGGGTAGACAGAGTGGGTGAATCGAGTAATACAAGACATACTGAGGATGTATGTGATGGACAAACCATCGAAATGGGAAGACTACCTACATTTGGTAGAATTCTCCTACAATAATGGGTATCAAAAATTGTTGAATATGAGCCCATTTGAAGCACTTTATGGCAGAAAGTAAAATACTCCAATAAGCTAGGATAATCCAACCGACATGGCAGTGGTTGGGCCAGAGTTGCTCAAGGAAATGGAAGAACAAATGATAAAAATTAAGTAGAATTTAAAATCTACCCAAGACAGGAAGAAACGTTACCAAAACCCACAGAGAGTTTAAAGGGGGTGATCATGTTTTCTTGAAATTAAAATCCAACAGAAGTTCCCTAAAGCTGGGAAGCTGCGCCAAGTTGGCAGCTAGGTGTTGTGGGCCATTTGAAATCCTATAAAGGATTGGGCTAGTTTCATATATGCTTGCATTACCTGCATCCATGACTATACATAATGTGTTTCATGTTTCATTTCTTAAGAAATATATACCAGATGCTAATCATGTAATTGATTGGAATGTGATTTAGGTGGAGCAAGAAGGTGTCCTACAAGTTCATCGTTTGTGCATATTGGACCGGAAAAGAAAATAGCTCCAGAATAGATCCATAGGGATTGTAAAGGTCTAGTGGACCTGGTATGGTCTTGAGGATGTGACATGGGAGCATGAAGATGCTATGTGGGCAAAATATACGCATATTTTTGAAAATTTTGGAAATCCTGCTGATGTTGTGTAAAATTTGCAGTGAGGATAGTGCAAAAAAAAGGGGAGGGGATTGTAATATCCCCCGACAGTGCCCAGTTATATTATGAATTATAATCACATTTATAAACTATAAACATGTTTTGTAGGTTGGTGAGTCGAGTATTGATAAAATAATGGGCTTATGTGTTTATTAGGCCGGATAGCCTAAGTGTTAAGGAAGGGAGCATGTTTTTATATATGTAAATATGAAAAACATTAATAAAAATATAAACATCATTGCATGTAGACCGACCACAAAGAAAGAGTGATGCAGGACTAAGCTTCCACAGAGGGGGTAAGGGAAAGGGGGTTGATGGAAAGAGAGGCTAAGTGTTGAGCCTAGGGGCTAAGCTTAGGGACTTAAGTCCCTGGGAATAATAACTTATTATTATTCCAAAAGCTATGTGAAATGTATGTTTTTATCCTAAGTCCTAGCAGAGGAAACACATGCAGCTCCATGTGTGCAAAAGGGAATGCATGCAACTCCAGGAAGACAAGTGTTGACCTGGGCGCATGCGGTTAAAAGATGAAGCATCATCTGATTTTGGGGTTAGGCCTCCATTTTGTCGTCCATTGTTTGAACATAGGGTTTTGTGTGTCTGAGTTCTGTAAGCCTCACATATCTATGAAATTCGAAGCCTGTAATTTTTTCTTGAGAAGACAATACACCCTCTGCCCAAAACGGTTGAGTCTGTGTTTGACCTCTATGTGAATTAATTGTCACACACCCTGCAAACTGGTGTTACTTGAACCATGTTGTTTCTGAGTGGACTATTGTTGTTTCTTGGTTCCACACCCCATTTTCATGTTGATGTTGTCACATGTGATTTAACCAAACGTTGTTGTTGTTTCTGTTACCATGAACTTGCGGGAATTGAATTGAAAACTGGTGGAAGAACCGAGTTGTCAAACCCTTGGTAGACGAGGTAGGTTTTCAGGGTTGTGAGAAACTCTCTCCGTGTGAGAGAGTCTTATAGGGAGTGGTTTTCTTCCAGAGAGAGTCCATCACGACCTACAAAGCTCTAAAAATTCTTAATCCGGCCTGTTGCCGAGAACTAGAGGGAAGGTGAAGCACTGATGGACTATGCTTGTGAAGGTGTATACTCTTGGGAGGAACAAGCATGTGGGGAATGAGAGTCTATGAGTAGTGGGCATAAGAATGATCCTGGAGAGAATCCTTCTGGTTTCTTTGTGCAGTTTTCCTCTAACCTCAACCTAGTCTAGGATTCCCTTGCCTTGGGTGGAGCTTAGTCTTAGCTCGAGGGTGACCCACTGTTGATTGTGATGAGAAATGAGGTCTAAGGCTGGGAGGTTCATGTAAAGTCTTCACGTGGTTGGTGGAGTTACTATAGTTTCAAAGATAAGTATATGCATGTGTTTAATTTCAATTAAAATGCATGTCTTTGATGCTTGCAATATTATCATGTATTCCATTGCATTGATATTTACTATTGATTCCATTAATTTTGTATGTTAGCAGTAATTATATGTTTACTCTATTGAGCCATTTAACTTCATTTAAATGCATACTACATAAGTAGGAGAATTTTTCCATGTAGTAGTGTTTCCCACCAAGTGCGTTGTTGGTCAGGGATGTTACAGATGAGGCCTAACACAGTGAGAGAAAATTTTGGTGGGGTAGCTCATAGTTAAAGAAATTATTGTGTGTTGTATCCAAAGGAATTATAATTCTCCTAAAGCTTTTAAAATTGGATATTGAATATAGAAGTGTTGCTCTTCTAGGTGGTCAGTGTGGTCATAGTGCTAGGTGCCCAGTGTCACACTAAAAGATTTGTGTAACTAGTGAAAATAAAAGCACTGGAAAAAAAAATCTAACTGACAAAAAGAGAATCTTCTAGCTAAGTGGACACAACTGTGAGAGGCAGAGGAAGAAAATCTATAAGAGAAATTTGCATAATATAAAAAACATGTTATAAGAGGAGACTAAATACCTGAAAATATTCAACCTTGGGTGTGGTGATGAAAAAATAATAAGTTTAATATGAATCCTTGTGTGGATAATTGATAGCACTCATTATCTCGTGCTCTTGCACTTCGTAATTAATAGTTCGCAAGTTTATTTTATGCTTATGTTTAACTAAAAAATTATTGTTAAAGATATATATCTATCGGATATATATTTGTTGGGAACAGAGACATCATCTCAATAGATATATCCTCTTCACATATATACAATCATACCTTCCGTACAAAAAGGTTCTAGTGTAATTTGAATACTTGTGCGGATAATTCGTAACAAGCGTCTTCCTGCACGACCACACTTCACAAGTCTGCATGCCTGATTTTGAGTAGCAATCAAATTTGGTTGATATCTGGCTCATTTCTTGCAATTTTAGTGATAACAATCTTTGCAGTGAAATTTTTTTGTTAAAAAATAGGAAAAATGGTAAATTGTTCAATGTCAGGGAAACATTTGTAAATAAGTAAAGTGTTGGCGATATATATCTTCCCCATAGTTTTATCTTTAGTAGAGATATATATTTGGCACAAACATATCTCCCACACAACGAAATGTTTTGGGCGTGCACAATGGCATATTCAATGTACAATCAATATAATCTAGCATGGGCACTTGTTTTGGTGATCCATATCACCCATCCTGGTGGTTTCTTGCATTCTATAAGTAGGCATTTACAATTATTCAATATTGTCGATCTTGATGAGAGATATAATTTGCATGATAAATAATTGATCTAGGAAAATATTATTTTCTAAGTTTGCAACACTCAGTCTAAATTCTTGTATTTATTTTAAGAGACAATCTTTATTATAAAAACTAGCTTATATAATAAAAATAATGTTTCTATGCAAAGTATGCACACATTGGAATTGTGAAAAGTAAATTATATCCCATGTATGTTTGCACACACATATAATTCATACAACCAAGACTCAACCTAAATTGAAACCTTGTGTAGAAAATTGATATCACTAATCATCCTTCACTGTTGCACTTTGCAATTGTGTTCTTTTTGTTGATTTTTCATATGAGATGATATATGATTAGTATATTATTACAATGATGAGTGTTCCATATATAGAGAACATATGGTAACCATCGATGAAAGGATGCATCCCTTGGATAATAAATAACTACTTATTTATTATATATATGGAAGAATGTCTTCCCAATGTTTTCCAAACATTAGCACTCCCTCTCAATGAGGGAGACATTCTTCATCATGCCAACAATATCTTGAATAATACATCATAGTCTCTTCAATCAAGCAACAGACAGTTGCTCCAAGTGATCTGGTAGTCTCCATGACAATCAACTAGTATCATACAACTACTGCAATTCCATCCAATAGAACACGACTATTTTTATCCATAGTAGTACATAACTACTTTCTAGTGGTAGACAACCACTACTAGTAGAACACAGCTACTATCTAGTGACACATAGTCACTACTAGTGGTAGACAACCACTATAATAGCACAGAGCTACTGTGCAGAGACACACAGTCTTTTCCATAGTTTCATTATTATGCATGTGTCATGCAGTTGCCACGTTCTCAATGGAGTGTTTGCATGACTACAAGGACCATTCTTCTAGATCCAGTCATGATATATGTCACAAGAATATTTTCAGTCCTTCCATATGTTGAAATCCACACCATGGGCTATAGGGACCATTCTTCTAATCAGGCCACTACATGTATCATAGAAGAATATCGGTCTTGGAAATTTTTATCTAATTAGGTCACTACATGTGTCATAGAAGAATGTGATTCCTAGACCTTTTTTCTAATCAGGTCATCGTATGTGTCATAGAGAAAATGATAGTCATGGACCATTTTCCATAGAAAATGTTAATCCATCATATATCAACACACCCTCTCAACCAAAGGAGTAATATCTAGAAGCCCCATCTTGTCCGTGAAGTATAAAAAATTCCCTAGACTCATGACACTTGTGTGTCAGTCTTGCGATATGCCACTCTCCCACCTGAACTGAGGGGAAAATCCTTTCACAACTCTATCTCTTTGCTAGTTTATTCTCTCTGAGATCGCGATCACTTTGGGTCCACATGTGATAGAATCTAACATCTTGAGTTATGGTAGTCACGGTGATTCTATCACATGCGGACCCAAAGTGATATTGTTGTCTGAGAAACATTAGCTTGGTTATGTGTTCCTTTACCCAGGTGGAGTTTAGTCCTAGCTCGAGGGTGTAATGCCCACAAAATATTCTAACTTCATTCTAATCCTAAGCAAATTAATTCCTAACTGAGATAATAACATTAACCCTCATCGGGATTCCGCTACTTGCGATGTTTAAGGGCTTGGGCCCACATACTTGTAGAAATCGGGAATTCGCCGGTCGGGAGTTCGCGAGTCCTGTTACCCCATGCACAGAACCTTCCAAGTCCCGAGCCCCGATGGTCAACGGGTCAACCTTTTCTTGCGTCGGGGATTTCCCTATCGGAATTCGGCGGTCGTAGTG
>SNQJ01S0211710.1:0-15880 GCA_010110895.2 Picea sitchensis | reverse complement strand
ACTTTTCCTCCTAAGGTGAGTAATTAATTAATTAATTCCCCCCTTTAACACCTTTTCATTCTATTTCATAAACGATGAATTAAGACAAAAAACATAGGAAATGTCTTAATTCATCGTTTATCCATCAATTCTCCCTTATTTCTCCTCTCGTTCCATGTTTGTGCTTGACTATAGTCTACGGGAATAAATAGACTACTAAGTCACTCCCTCCTGGCCTACTATTGGGAACGAGACATCACACATTTCTCTACTCCAGTGAAACCTCTTCTTCCTCATCACTATCTAAATGCACCTCTATGTAGTGAACCTTTCCTTTTCCCATGCATCTATGGCCCGGTGCCCAAGGCTCTTTGCAAATGAAACATAGATTATTTTTTCTCAACTCATTCTGAGTCGCCTCATCTAGAATCTCCTTACCTTTCCCTTCTTTCACTAGAGGTTTCTTGTCTTTTACTTTCTATGTAATGAATGGTTTGGAGAAGGTCTTTGTCTTTGGGATTGCACCCTCCATGTCCCGTGTCTTGATGATAACATCTTGTAATGTCTCTGGTTTGAAAGCATTCACCCAACCATGAATTGGTTCAAATAGACCCTCAATAAATAACATCACCAATATCAGCTCGAAGATATCAGTCACAGTGACCGCGAGTCTTTGAAATTCTATGATGTAGGCATCCAATGTTCCTTCATGCTTGATCTATGCCAACTCCCTAAAATGTGGCTTTGGATTCTTCTTATCAAACCTCTCCATTAACTTCCGAGTGAAGTCCAAATAGGAGGTGATACTAGCATGTCCCAGAGTGACCAATCCATGGTACCACCACTCGTGGACTTCTTCATCAAGGTGAAAAGTAACGAATTTGATCACTGCTGAAAGTATGTATCTAGATTATGTACCAATACTCTGGTTGTACTCTTGCTAGACCCATCAAAACACAAAAAGTATAGCTTTCCCATCTTTCATGCTAGATCCTTGTTCTGTTTCCCCCTGTTGTGATCTCTTGCTCTATTCCTATATTTGATTGTGCAGCAGTCCTGTAGCGACATGGCTGCTTGAAAATAATCGCCTAGAGATTGATACTCTCTCAGATAATCTTGAAAATTTTCACTTAGAACTTGAATCCCTTGATTCTTCATCTGTTGGTTACCCAAGAACTGAGGCATAAGGGGTCTAGGGATTGTCCTACTATTGGTCCTAGAACCCACTTCAACAGGAATCCTAGTGTGATTAGGTTTATGAATCTGAGGATGGTTTCTCTCACCATTTTTCCCATTCTTCACATTGGAACCCCCTGCACCATTATTACTCCCATGGTTTTGATTCACCTGTTTACTAGCAATTAACTGTGTCAACAACTATGATAATTGTTGTTGCCTAGTTGCCAAACCTTCTAGTATTTGTATAGATTTATCGTCATTATTATCCCCTAGAACTTCTTCTTGTTCTGCCTATAAAACGTTCTCCCATATTTCCCCTTCTTTGTTAAATATGTCTTTTTCCCCTCGCTAGTTGGAAAAGTGTGCCATGAGGGGATGGAACTTGTTGGTATTTATTTGGAATCTTTTCTCTTGGTGTGCCTACTATGTTGCACTGACGTGATTTGAAATATTTTTCGTTGTTTGCTTCTTTAAATTAATATTTCGGATTAGCCTTAACACTACTAAAGTTCACAAAGACAAGATACGGAAACCTCCTTATGAGGTGAAAGTTCTGAATTTGCAATAAAATTCATAAAAAGGGAAGTTTCTACATAGTATCAGAGTTATCTTGCTAAAATCAAACTTATTGTTAGAAGGGAATTGGTATTTCAATTATATTGTACCCAGTACTGGTGCATGACCTTGTTTAGTTAGTTGGGTGTGAAACCCTAAGTTGCTTGAGAGAAGTTCTTGAACCCTAGAAGCGTTACTCTACTCATTTGTTGTTGATCTTTTTCCTTTTGAGGTGTGCTTTAGATTTGTAGGATGATGGCTCTAGATCTTAGAGAGTGTGACAGGTTGGACAGTGCTTCCAATTTTATACCTTGCAAGCACAAGCTATCGATTCTCATGGAGGAAGCCAATATTTGGGAGCATGTGGAGAAAGTGATTATTTCCCCTAATGATTTGATGAACTTGGCCACCCTTAACAAGGAGGCCAAGGCAAAGTGAGTCATTCTCGATTCGATGAAATATCACTTCAACCATCACATTGCAGAGAATAAAATCAGTAAGGATATGTTCAATACTTTGGTTGGTTATATCAAAGTAGTTGTGTTTCTTGACAAATTCTCTTAAGCAACAAGATTTTTTCAATCCACCTGCGTAAGACAAACATGATGGTGAGATAACTTACCAAGGTCACAAAATTGAAGGATCAATTGGTTGCCATAGGGATGTGTTAGATAAGAATTTGGTGTCCATTTCCTTGAATGGACTTGCTCCATCTTGGATGTCCTTTTTCCAAGGTATTTATGCTCATAAGAACTTGTCAAAATATTACGAAGCTTTAGGATAACTTAATGGAAGAATAGATCAGGTTGAAGACCTATTCGGTGTACCAAAAGGGAGTAAAAGAAGCAGTTGTTGTTGGGAAGACAAAGAAAGTAAGCAAGAAACTTAAACAAAAAGATTCAAGTACAAGAAAGAAAGAAGGGGAAATGTTTTAGGTGTCACCAGATGGGACATTATGTCATCCAGTTTTCTGAGAAGAAGGGGAAGGCCAAATAGGTTGCGTAGGTACTGTAGTAGGAATGGATGGGGACTCATCCTAGCTTCAGACTTCCTTCTCCATGGTCCCTTGTTTATCTTCTAACCTTATGTCAAGTGTTGGATGGTATGTGAACAATGGGGCTTCAAGACATATGAATTATGACAAGACACTCTTCAGCAGGCTTCCAGAGCAAGAGCAAAGATTGAGTGTGGAGTTGGCTAATGATGCTACTATTCCTTATTTATGTTTTGTAGATTCAGGAGGTATTCCCACAAGAGGCCTCGGTGTCAAGCATGTGGGAATCATCATTGTCACCACATTGTAATTTTTGTTTGGTGAAAACCCCCTTGTATAATGTTTTGGGGCCTTATGGGCTTGTGTGGGGCTTCATGGGCTTTTGTTGGGGCCTCACACCCACGAGTCATTAAATTATTCTAATTTAATGTTGACATAAGTTAAGGGATTTCAGTCACCCTTAACAGTTATATAAAAGGACATTAGGTGTGATGATATATATTCTCATTGTCATGGTGGTGTCTTGGAGGGACTCTGGTGACCTCAGTGCAGCCATGGAGAGAGGTCTCTAAGCATCAGATGTGCAATCTTTTTCTTGACTTGGGCAGGTAAGGAGGGGCCGAGTAGGGGAGCAGGAGAGAGGGAGAGAATGTCTTGGAGGACTCAACCAACATGAGAGAAGGCTAAAATAGGTCTTAGGGTGGCTCGACCTAGTGAAAAAGGGCACTAGCAATCCCTAGATAGGATACCTCAAGGCTCGACCAAGTGTAGGAGGTTGGAAAGGGGCAGCAACATCAGGGTTAAGGGTTCAAACTATTGAGAGAGGCTACCACAAGCCTATGGGAGGGTTCAACCCTACTAGGAGAGGATGTCATAGGTTCTAGGGAGGCTAGTACAACATGTACAGGTGGCTGAAAAGAGGTACAACAATGAGAAACAAATTCTCGATAGTTTGGTGATCCAATCCAACAGACTAGGAGCAGTTTTGATAGCTAATTGAGGGTTGCAACAGCTGTGTTACGGCAGTCTTTTGAAGGGGCCTTTTGAACAATTGTTGAGGGTTGTTACAATTAGTTGAGTTGACCTAGTTTGGGAAAATAAACCAAGGAGGGTTTCTCTGGTGAATTTATAAGCCTTTGGCATTTTCTATTGTTAGAGAAAAGGGTCATTTTCCTTGGTACAAGATCCCTTTGTTATGGATTCAAGAACATGTATGTTGGGCATTAAATTCCAATGTACTTGTGTATGATTCAATCATTGGCTTATTTTCCATTGTGCTAAGTTGTTATCCATCTCCATGTGTTTATGTTCACTGCTCAAATTCTATAATTTGGGTACTGTTGAGAACCTAGACCAAACCTGAGGTGTGTGTGCACTGAGTCTAGGTGCACATCGAAATCTAACATGGTATCAAAGTTTGAGGTTCTAACAAGGGCAGTTGGATCTGAGTTATTTACACATGTGGTAGTGCTGAGGGGGAATTGTAGCAGTGTTGAGGAGCTAGTTCTAAGAGAGAGATATAGTGACTATTGCAGATGATAGTAGTGTTGAGAAGACATGGAGCAGACCGTTCAAACAAGCAGTTGTGGACTATTGCAACTTGGTGGTGTGGCAGGTTGGGAGTTTTGGTGGATTGGCGGAGAGCTCAGTTCGTAGCAGTATGTTGTGTGGAGGGTTGGCAACTTTGTGGATGGACTTTCGATGGCTTTTCATAGTGAGTTGTGATGGGTACATCTAAGGTTCTTTGGAATAGATGAGATAGCTTCGTGTGTATGGTTGTTTGATGATATTAAGTCTTCATCGGGCTGGAGAGTTGCAAATTATCAAGGTGCAATAGTGTATAAGGTATTTGACCCAGGAGGATGAGGACACTTGCAAAAATAAGTTGTGGAGTTCTAGAGTGTACTAGACTGAGTGTCCAAGAATAACTTGGGACTATTTCAGAGAGAGGACACAGGCTCAGTTGTAGTGTGTACATAGACACAGAGATTTTTATGACTTCGATTATGGCATTGGGCAGAATTTCAATGGATAGTCATGACCTAGGTAAGTACATGGAACTTGGCATGGAGACTAGGCATGTAATACAAGGATATGGAACAATGGCATTCTAGATGGAGTCAAGATATGTGTTGAGAGTGACAAATGTGTTATGGGTGCCAAGAGTGTGTTGTTAGTCTAAGCGATTGAGGAAAAGGGCTATGCAGTTTTGTTCTGAGATGGACAGGTGTTGTGCATGACCAGAGGATCTATCCCAGACACAACATTGGTATTTGATTTAGACAGAGTAACATGTATGTACGTGAGTCTGACCGAGGTATGTGCATGGAGCTTGGTATGGAGACAAGGCATGTAGTACAAGGATCTAGAACAGTGGTATTCCAGATGGAGTTAGGAGATGTGTTGAGTGACAAATGTGTTATGGGTGTGCCAGGAGTGTGTTGCTAGTCTTAGAAATTTAGGAGAAGGGCTATGCAGTTTTTTTTTGGGATGGACAGGTGTTGTTCATCACCAGAGGATCTAGCTCAGACACAACAGTTCTCTTCAAGTTAGAGAGAGCAACATGTATAGGAAAAAATGTCAGCTTATGCGAGCCATGACCAGTGATAGCAGAGTGAGAGTGGACAGGTAACATGTAGCTTATGAGGTTGTGTAGACTTAGAGGGAGCCCGACTTTAGAGGGAGCCAACAGATTCAAAGGGAGTCTGACCTCAAAGGGAGTCAATGGGCTCAAAGGGAGAGTCACCCATTCAGAGGGAGTCTACCTTTAGGATCAAATGGGAGAGAGACATATTCCAAGACTGAAAAGAAGGTGTCATGGGTTAAGGAAGCCAGGAAGGATGCTCAAAATACGGAGGCTTATAGGAGCAACATGTCTTCGCAAGAGAGACCATGCCATACAACAGGATTTGCTTCGGTGACAGAGGGAGCAAACAATCAGGTGGATTGGAGAGCAACTGTGGTAGATGATCCAGTGCAGGAGACAAAGCCACCTCCAATGTGGGAGAAAGAGATACTTCCAGGTGCAGGATATAAAACCTCCCTCACTAAGAGGGAGTGTTGATGTTTTGTATCTTTGGGAGGTGTTCCCATGAAAGGCCTTGGTGTCGGGCATGTCAGAATCATTGTTGGCACCACATTGCACTTTTCGTTTTGTGAAAACCCCCTTGTATATTGAACTGGAGCCTTGAGGGCTTGTGTGGGGCTTCATGGGTTTGTGTTGGGGCCTCACACCCACATCATGAGTAATTAAATTATTTTAATTTAATGTTGACATAAGTTAATGGATTTCACTCACCCTTAAGAGTTGTATAAAAGGACACTAGGTATGAGATAGATTCTCATTATCATGGTGGTGTCTTGGTGACCTTAGCTAGCATGAGAGGAGTGTGTGGTGACCTCACTCCAACCATGGAGAGAGGTTGCTAGGCCTCACATTTGCAGTCTTTTCTTGTCTTGGGTAGATAAGGAGGGTTCGAATAGGGCAACAAGAGGCTTGGCTAGCAAGGAGAGAGAAAAAATTTGTCTTAGAGGAATTGGTCAGCATGAAAGAAGGTTTCAACATGTCTTAGGGTGGGTCGACCTAGTGAAATAGGGCAGTCCCAAGTCCTAGATAGGCTGCCACAAGATTGGGCCAAGTATAGGAGGATGGAAAGGGGCAACAACAACAAGGTTAAGGGCTCGGCCTCTTGAGAGGAAGGGCGCACCAAGTGGGTGAGGGTGTGAGACAAGTGGTAGCCAAAGGGATACCCCCTCTCCCCCTAATCCAACTCATGACAAGTGTAAGTTAATAACGATGTAGGAGGGTGCCATCTCTCCAAGAGTGGGTGGCCCTTTTCTACAATGTGCTACCTCTCCAAGATGGGCACACGTCTTTTTCTTCATCACTCAAAAAACAAAATAGTACATGTGTTATTCATCCACTAGGCCTCCACATGTGTCAATAAGCTTGTGTTTGCCTCTTATGAGTGCCACATAGACATTTAGTCTTTATTTGACTAAAAACATGTGAAAAAATGTTTCTGACAACTTTGCTAAAATTTAGCATTTCTGATTTTTTGTCTTTTTTGTCTTTTGAGAGTGAAATTACCTTTTTAGTGATTAAAATCACTAATTTCACTCACAAAAGTGGGTACTTAGGTAAAGTGGGTGCTCTAGGTTCAAAAATGAGCACCCCCAAGGAATATAATGCCTCCTAGTACCATGTTTTTAATAAAAATTTAAATTACAATTAAAAAATTATGTTTTACAAGAATTTTTTATTAACTGAAAAAATTATTCTCATGACCTTAGGGAGAGAATCTAGAGGATAATTTATGGCTTTTATCTCTTTCCAGCTACAACAACTCAAGTCCTTTAGCCCCTTCTTCCCATGAAATTACGTACAAGCCCTTCTTGGGGTCAATAAGCCCCAAAACCCAAAAGATGAGGAAATGAAAGGGGAGAAGTGTAGAAAGTGGTAAGTATGAGAAGGAATGATATGATGACCCTTCAAGGAGAACCCCTCGTAGCAACCATTTTCCCGAGGGAAACCCACTTAATAGAAAACCTTGTCAACCACCAAGGTGAAATAAGACAAAAGGTAATTTCCAAGAAAAGGTTTTCATAATCAAGAAACGACTCTTTGCAACATGTACAAATGCTTCAATTATTAAAATGACACTTACCACGAGACCAGACTTGTTACCTCATAAATCAATACTTGTTGTCCTATGTGGGCCAAGATGGTGTGGTGAACTCTTATGTCATTAATCAATGGTGATGTGTAGTAAGAGGAGGGGCTCTACCTACTCCTTCGGCTCTTGAAACTCCATGTCTTCAACCTGCGAGCCTCGAGACATCATATCCTTAGTTACCCCTAGCTTGTGGGGCAACAATGTGTTTAGACAGAAATATTTGTGCAATGTGATTGGTTTCAATTTTATGCTTCATCTTATTTAATTTGTTGAGTCACCTAGTTGTGCCTTTAATTAATAAAGTGGTTTTATTAAAAATTATTAGTCGGGTGTTGAGTTGAGATAAATTGAAATAGTGTCAGAGTTGCAGCTTTAAGGAAGCTAGATTTGTATAGAGACGAGATTTTTAGCAGCATAAATTATTGCAAGTCTATGGGAAAATATTTTATTGGGTCGAAATATTTATAGAGCAAGCCGATAGAGATATTGAGCTATGTGGATCGAATGCCAAGGAAATCGGGTACAGAAGAGGAAGATCATGGGTTGCTAGCAAAGGCGGCCGAGTGAATGTGGCTTGGGCCAGCTGAAGTAGATCGAGCCGTGAGTGGACCATATTGAAGATCATTTGTTAGCAGGACAAGACCGATTGAGTTGTGGGCTTGGTAGCCGCTGACAAGTCAAGAAGAGGAAGCATGAAAAATTGTTGTGTAGCAGGAAGGTACCTCGGGCACCGAGCAAAGTTCCAAGTAATAACCTCGGGCAGCGGGCAGAGATATAGGAAGCCCCCCGACAACCCTCAGACAATGGGTAGAAATAATCGGGCAGCACCAGGAAAGGACTCAAGCATCCCAAAAAAGTATGGATTGTGATTTGAGGATAGGTTGTATGGGGTTTCCAACTAAAGTCCTTGGAAGGAGAGGATCCTATTGGTGTTGATGGAGAGTGACATTTGGGAGTTTCCAAACTCCATTGTGGTCCCACTGGAGGATCCAAAATATCTGGTCTACCATAAACTAAAGGACGTGAAAGCGAGAAGAATTATTCTAGATGGAGTGAAGGATCACTTGATCCCACATTTTTCTAAAAAGAACTTAGCGAGGGACATGTGCGAGAGTCTGAAGGGTTTCTTTCAAATTGAGAATGAGAATCGAAAAATGGTGTTGAGAAAATCTCAGGGACACAAAGATGAGGCGTGCATATGGAACTTGGTTTGGCCACCAAGTATGCAGTCAAGAGGCGTGTTGAGAGAGATGAACGTGATATGGGTGCCAGAAGTCAGGGGGAGTGTGCTCTCGGTCTCAATAATTGAGAAGAAGTAATTTGACATACTATTCCAAGATGGAAAGGTGTTGATCAAGTCCAGAGGATCTAAATTAGACACAACAATTGTTTTTGAAATTAGAGAGACCAACTTGTATAGGCTAAAGGGCCAGCCTATGCGAGAAATGGCAAGTAGCAGACTAGCAGTGAACAAGGAGCAAGTAGCTCTGATGGTTGAGCATCTTAGAGACAGTCAACCTTCGGGCCCAAGTGAGAAGGAGAATCCTTCCAAGTATTTCAAGGAGTCATGGTAAGAGATGCCCATGTAGGAGGCTTCTAGGCTTCCATAATGGCTCTCGAAACCTTAGGAAATTCACTTTATGAGTTAATTATTAAAGTGAATGACCTTTTAATATCAATTAATTTAGTTAAAGTTTTTAGAATTAGTAAATTAAGTGAGTTGAATAAATCCTAGATGTTAGATCTAAAGTGAAGGATAGATCTAAATCTCTTCCCTTGATCACTTTAGAGATCTAGGATTTAGGGTCAACTCAATATAATAAAAGGCATTCTGAGTGAGAGGATGAGACACACAAGAGTGAGATCTTATTGATTGGGTGAAGAGCATCTCATCCAAGTGTGAGTGGGCGAGGTCAGAGGAAGGAGAAAATGGACAACAAGGGAGATAGAAGCTAGGTGGGCTTGGCTATTTGTTGCATTGTATATTCCTCATATGGGTCATTATCCTAATATGGGAGCCCAAGGATTTTATTAACAAAATCAACTCAAATCTTGTTTCCCCTTCGGGATTTTCTTTCATTGTCACTCTACTACTATTGGTTATGGCTCACATAGGCTCACCCTTCTACCTATACACTTTTCTCTCTCTAAATCCAATACCACTATTGTGTCTGAGCTAGATCCTCTGGGAAAGAATAACACTTGTCCATACTAGAACGAAACTACATAGCCCTTCTCCTCAATTGTTGAGGATGAAAACACAATCCTAGAACCCATAGCACATTTGTCACTCTCAAAACATCCCCTTACTCCATCTGGAATACCACTATTCCAGATCCCTGTACTACATGCCTAGTCTCCATACCAATATCCATGTACAAATTTGATTCAGACACGGTGAAGCTCTCAAACAAATCATGTGCCCCCTGTCATATGTCGGTGGCTCCCGATGTATAATAACCATGAAATCCTCCCAAGGAAAGCATCCCACTTACCCAAAAGTCACGACCATCCAATGAAATTCTTCCCAAGTCCATCATCCAAGTAAAAAAACTCACTATGTCTATGCACACATTGCAACCGAACCTGTTTCCTCTCTCTGAAGCAATCCCAAGTTGCGGCTGGACACTCAGTATTGTCCACTCTAGACCTTCACAACTCATCTCTGCAAGTGTCCTAATCCTTCTAGGTCAAATAACTCATACACTATCATACCTCAACTCATTGTCAAGCGTGCAACTCTCTGGCAGAATGAAGAATCTATCTCCTCAACCTTCCATACACAAGAATCTTTCTCATACATGCCAAAGCACCCGGGTCCTGGGCTACACCCATCGCAAATCACTATGACAAGCCACTAGAAGTACATCCACAAAGTTGGAAACCTGCCACAAAACATATTGTGGTGAACTAATCTCTCTGCCAATCCACCAAAACTCTGAACCTGTCACACCCCCAAGTTGCAGTAGTTCCCAACTCCTCATATGAACGGCATGCTCCATGTCTCAAACCAGAGACCATCTAACTTGCTACTACCTGCAACATTCACTACAGCTCCCTCTAAGAGTTGTCACCTGTCTATATAACTCGGATCCAACTGCCCTTCTCATAACCTCAAGCTCTGATACCATGTTAGATTTCGATGTGCACCTAGACTCGGTTCACACACACCTTAGGTTTGGTCTAGGTTCTCAACAATATACACAAATATTACAAAATTTAAACTATGAACATAAACACACTGATATTCCTAACAACTTAACATGTGGAAAATAAACCAACAATTTGATCATACAAAAGTACACAGGAAATTTAATGCCCAAAATAACTTGCTCTCAAACAAATAATAATGGGCTCTATACCAAGGATAATGGCTCGAATTTACATAAAGGAAAGATACCAAAACCACTACAGAAACCCTCCTGGTTTCCATGTCCAAATCTATTGCATTGAGGATGAGGGTTAGGGCATTATGTTCCCCCTCAAACCCTCCAATGCCTTTGAAACTAAGAACCTTTACACAAGCCCTTTCCTCAACTGTTGGTCTAGTTGTAACAACGCTCAATGGTTGTCCCAAATTTTCTCACTGTTGTACCAACTGACAGCCCCATGTACTTGTTGTACTTGTTGTCATCCTAATACACACCTACAAGTGTGGATAAGTCTCTAACCCACTTGATGTGTCCTTGGAGGCACAAACCTAAGTCTAGACCCAGTGTCACCTCGATCTAGACCTCTTCCATCTAGGATCACTCCTAGGGAAGCCAAGTGGGGTAGACCCTATTAAACTATGTCAAGTTTTGTTGTTAAGATTCTAGGAGTTAATTAAATTACCAATTAAGGAGACCCAACCCAATGACAAGCAACAAGTGCAATTATGCAGTTCTTTCAAATGACAAGCAAACCTTTTCTTTAACAAGACACAAATAGAAGAGTGCCTAAATATAACCAAAATTCACTTATTGAGATATACAAACTAAAGATATTTCTATAACTTGAAATAAAGTATGGAATATTTACACAATGAAATAATTAATGAAAATGACTTTACACTTGAGATAATTATTTCCCAAAAAATAAAGAATATTTATAACCAAGGATAAAGAATGCTTTAGCAAAAGTAAATATCCACAATTAAAGAATTTGTTGAAAAGTAAAATCGGTTGGAAAGTAATTTGTTTGAAGGTAAAATGCTTGAATGAAAAAACAAAACTTGGAAAGCAAATATTGTGAAAAGTATGTAGGTTGATTTTAGTAATTTTTTAGGTCTCTCTTGAGCTTAGGGGGATTAAATATGAATTGTAGCAATCCTAAGCTATGTCATTACCCCAAGTATTTATCCCTTCGACTAAAAGGAATTCTTGGGTGCTCAATAAGAAGAACAAACAAGATTCTTCCCTAGCTCCACAGGTCAAATCCAAATGCTTGGGCACTCAACAAGGAGGACACGTAGTGGCGTGAAACCGTCCCTGACTTCAACCCCTTTTAGCCTCCCAAGTCACTATATTTTGATGGTTTGAAACAATAATAGATTGGGTTCCTAATTAATCTAGCCATGCAGTCCTTTTCCCTTTCTTAGTTACCCAAGATCCACAAAATGGCAAGGGGAGGAAATACAAGGCAGAAGGCGGGGCACCAATTTGATCACTTTGCAAAAGAAACTAAACTAGTTTTCACGATATTGCAAGGTTGGCAAATCCAAGAACAATGCAAGGTGAGGGCACAATTAATTGAATGAAATAAATTGAAATTAAATAGCAACCTCACAACTATGGCACAATGTGGAAGACAAGCCTACCAATTTTGTGCCAAGGTGTGTAAAATAAATAAGATGAAATGAAATAAAAAAAACTAAGCTAGCCACTCAACCTTCTCTTTGTGGGAGAAGTGGGGCAACAATCTTAATAAAAAACAGAAAATTACTTTTAATATAGTCTTCATGATATTGCATGGATGGCATATCCAAGCACTATGCAAGGTGTGGGCAATATGCTACACTAAATTACAAATTGCAGATTTGGAAATAAAAATAGAGAATGCAATCCCAATAGACTCTCTTGGGCTGCTTACAATGCTTTAGAAGATGAAAGGGGAAGTGGGTTTTAGCACCACAACTCTTGGATGCTTCTTGAGTCTTTTGGGACCAAAAATAGGTAGCAAGTCCCCTTAAACTGATGAAAACCTGCAAAAAACAAGCTTTTCTTGCTAGAAAATGCCAAAAAGTTCTTGGAACAAGTTGGTTTTTTATTAGTATACAAAAAAGAAATTATTTTATAAAAATCTGAACATGAAAATGGAGATTAGATTGCAATATTAGATGAGAATAATTCTAAAAATGAAAAGATAGATGGCTGAAAATGAAAACATAAAATAAAAGGAGCTTTGGATGGTTGGAAAAATGAATTTACAGATCTGAAATCCACTCCTCCAAACCTTTGGTAACCTGCAAATATGTAATCCTTGCTACAAAAATCAAACAAGAAGGTGAGTATATCCAAATGGTTTGCAAAATACTTTGCAAACCCAAGTAGAAACAACCCACAAAGATCTATAGCAATACTACCATAAATCTATTCCAAGCAAAGTTCTTTGCTTGGGCCTCCAAGTAAACAATGCAAGCAAGGAAAAACCAAAAATTTGCAACAATATTACCTTACTAAAAACACCATATCATTGCACCAAGAATACTCCAAATGCACATAAGAGATCCTCCAAAGATTCACTTTTATTATCCACAAAATGTGGCTGCAAATACTTGCATCCAGATTACAAAGAAGAAAATGGGAGAGAATGAGAGAGAGGGAGAAGAGATTTTGGTATAGTAGAGTTGCTATGAAAAAATCATGTCAAAATGAGGAGAGAGGGCTTCTTTTTAAAGGAGGGAAAGAGGAGAGATCTCTCTTGGATGAATTACAAGTGTCACCCATCCAAGAGAGAGAGAGAACAAATCAAGGAAGAGGCACTTTTAGGGTTTTGGTAGTGAGTTAGGGTTTGAGGGGTGAGATGTGAAAGGGAAAAACCCTTTTACACTTTTTCAAACATTAAGTTAGGCTATAAGAAGGGCGCACTTAGGGTTTTGACACTTTTTTCAATTTAATTTTTACTTTCCCCTAAGTTCATGAGGAAGGGAGGCACACTTTTCACTAGGAAGACTCACTTTTGGTTGTTGGCTTGGCATGGGGGGGTCTTCTAAGTGGATTTTCACTTTTCAAACTTAGGAAATANTATCCAAGCACTATGCAAGGTGTGGGCAATATGCTACACTAAATTACAAATTGCAGATTTGGAAATAAAAATAGAGAATGCAATCCCAATAGACTCTCTTGGGCTGCTTACAATGCTTTAGAAGATGAAAGGGGAAGTGGGTTTTAGCACCACAACTCTTGGATGCTTCTTGAGTCTTTTGGGACCAAAAATAGGTAGCAAGTCCCCTTAAACTGATGAAAACCTGCAAAAAACAAGCTTTTCTTGCTAGAAAATGCCAAAAAGTTCTTGGAACAAGTTGGTTTTTTATTAGTATACAAAAAAGAAATTATTTTATAAAAATCTGAACATGAAAATGGAGATTAGATTGCAATATTAGATGAGAATAATTCTAAAAATGAAAAGATAGATGGCTGAAAATGAAAACATAAAATAAAAGGAGCTTTGGATGGTTGGAAAAATGAATTTACAGATCTGAAATCCACTCCTCCAAACCTTTGGTAACCTGCAAATATGTAATCCTTGCTACAAAAATCAAACAAGAAGGTGAGTATATCCAAATGGTTTGCAAAATACTTTGCAAACCCAAGTAGAAACAACCCACAAAGATCTATAGCAATACTACCATAAATCTATTCCAAGCAAAGTTCTTTGCTTGGGCCTCCAAGTAAACAATGCAAGCAAGGAAAAACCAAAAATTTGCAACAATATTACCTTACTAAAAACACCATATCATTGCACCAAGAATACTCCAAATGCACATAAGAGATCCTCCAAAGATTCACTTTTATTATCCACAAAATGTGGCTGCAAATACTTGCATCCAGATTACAAAGAAGAAAATGGGAGAGAATGAGAGAGAGGGAGAAGAGATTTTGGTATAGTAGAGTTGCTATGAAAAAATCATGTCAAAATGAGGAGAGAGGGCTTCTTTTTAAAGGAGGGAAAGAGGAGAGATCTCTCTTGGATGAATTACAAGTGTCACCCATCCAAGAGAGAGAGAGAACAAATCAAGGAAGAGGCACTTTTAGGGTTTTGGTAGTGAGTTAGGGTTTGAGGGGTGAGATGTGAAAGGGAAAAACCCTTTTACACTTTTTCAAACATTAAGTTAGGCTATAAGAAGGGCGCACTTAGGGTTTTGACACTTTTTTCAATTTAATTTTTACTTTCCCCTAAGTTCATGAGGAAGGGAGGCACACTTTTCACTAGGAAGACTCACTTTTGGTTGTTGGCTTGGCATGGGGGGGTCTTCTAAGTGGATTTTCACTTTTCAAACTTAGGAAATATATTAGAAATCATTTCCCCACTCTCTCTCATGACTTTATACATTTTTACAATTTTTATTTTTTTTACCTTAACCAATTATTTGTTGATTTTTGATTGACTTGGACTCTTCATGGACAATGACCTAGCAAAACTTGTCCAATTGAGTTGAAATTTGGTCCAAAGGTGTACGGGGTCATAATCCATTTTCTTTGAGTACTCACACACTTATAAAAAATCCATAAGGACCAATTTTTTACATTTTTCATCAAAATTAATTAAAATTTCCAATTTACGTAAAATTTTAATTATTAAAAAATCATATCAAAACTTAACAAAATTATGCAAGACTCTAAAAGATGTATAGAATGGTCATTTACAACACTTCTAAACCTTATTCACCCAGTGGGATTTATCATTAGAACATATTTCACCACTTTGAAGGATTATTTGAGTGAAAAACTCCAGGATAATTAAAATTGTTGGTAAGCAAGATTAATTACTGGAGGAAAAAAAATACACTCGATGAAAGGACTTCCTGTTAAGGTTTAAGATATTATTAGGTTTATTTCAATTTAGTAGATAAACATAGCATAGATAGGATCACTGAGAGAAACAAAATCACAAGATTGAACAAGCATTTATCCTGGGAAACCCTCAAGGGGAAGAAAACCCAGCAAAAATTCTTTAATATAGATTCAATAACCAAGTACAGTTCCAGAATAACTCTCTCTCTACGAGAGAAAACCACCAAGATGCTAGACCAGAAAATAGCCAAGACAATAAACCAAACATTGGAGAATATCCTCTCCCAAGCTATGAGCCTCTCTCTCTTCCTTCTTCCGAAAACTGGTAACTGCAGTTTCCTTCAATACTTGCGCACTAGATGAGTGAGTTGAGTGTGTGTACAAATAAGTGGTTGGATTCCTTTATTTATACAAACTGGAAAACGCTGAAAGGAGGTGTCTCTTCACTGGCAAGGCTGACTTGTCTTTCTGGTTGGTTATTACAACTTTAATTTTCTTGGGGG
>SNQJ01S0211709.1:3526-15880 GCA_010110895.2 Picea sitchensis | reverse complement strand
AATCGGGGGTAAAAGTGATTTAGTAAACCATTCTGCCAATAATATATCAGGAATGATTACCTTGATCATCCTTCGTTGTCGTCTCCACTCATGAATATGGTCATAGATATGCATGGAGTCAGTTTGACGAAGGAAGGTCAAGAGTTCAGTACCCGTCTCGTAGCGAATAGGTAGTTGAAAGTGGGTGAGGAAATACATGGCAAGGGATTTGAAATCATGGAAAGAAGCACATGGTAGTTCAATATACCACTTTGTTGCTGATCCTGTAAGTGTTCGTCGGAAAAGACGCAAACATATAGAATCATCCATGAGGTAGTTTGATGAACACCACAAATGGAAGGTCATAACATGGTTATTTGGATCTTCTCTAGATTTTCTGTCAAATTTTGGAATATCAGAAGGAAGTTTAGCTGGAATAACTAGCCAAACTGGTGAATGAAAAATAGGATCATTAGTTAACTGAGACAAGTCTGGGAGATCCAGAGTCGCAAGGAAAGGTAGTTGTCGGTTAATTTGCGGATGATACTAGTGTGGCATAGGAACACCAATAGGACCATAAACTGGGTTAGGTGGATAGTTGTAATTAGTAGGTCCTCCTACATACAGTTGTTGCTGACTAGGATAAACAAGATTTGATGATGGTTGAGAAACATTTGCATAACCTAGTGGGTTATGAGCATTATAATCTAGGTTTTTTGCTTGCCCAGAAACAGGATGAACATTGTGCCCTTGAGGAGGGTAAGGAGTAGATCCTGGAGGAGGATACTCATGGGACCCATGGGGAGGATAAGGTTGTTTTCCTTGAGGACTCCAGGTGGTGTTTGGGATGAGGCCCGGATAAGGTTGTCCATAAGATGATCCGTCTAGAAGGAACATTATTTGATACTCCTCCTTGTGGATTATGATATGAGTGCCCCCACACATGGGGTTGGGTAAATGTTCCTCCAGAAGATACTCCCCAATATTGTGAAGGGTTTCTAGCGGATGAAGGTTTCCCCCCTTCCGGTGGTGGATTAGCAGCCCGGAATGCAGTAACAGGGAGGTTTCCCTCCGGGAAGAACATGAAAAGGGGTTCGTCCAGGGAGGAGTATTAGGCACATACATGGGATGGTGGTATTCTAGGAGGAGTCCTTTAGATGGTGGTTTCCCTCCGATTGGTTGTATTTGTTTGGCAAGGGTCTACATTCTTGGGTGAAAAGATGTTCCAGCAAGATCATGTGGAACATGTGGAGCTATAGAAATTGAAATTTTGTAAAAGTGGGGGTATGGATTGAAGTGCAGCAGGGAATGAGTAGAGGCGGTGGAGTCCACGACATTGGGATATATACTTATGTTGACGCAATATTAGTGTTAATAACCTAATCTATGGGATGATTCATAGTTTGACCAAATGGCCCACTTTCAACAGGAGGGTCATGAGGATTAAAGGGTTGTCGAAAGGATTCAGAATGTTCATAGAGATCACGTCTTGATGAGTCCTCCATATAGAATGAGCGGGTGTGGGATTTGTATCTCTTGTAGTGGTAAGGCGAACATAGGATTCCTATACTCATCACAAAAGGTTGGTTCTATGGATCCCCTATAATAATAGGTAAAAGATCTCACAGTGCTTGTGGGACTTCTTCGTCTATGACGTTCCAAAGAGAGTCTAAACAAAGCAAAAGTTGTTCGAGAGGAATTGTTGACACAGATGTAGTACGAGGAGTGGGATTCTCAACCATAACTAAAGTGCCTTCTAAATTATCTAACGGAGGAGAAACAACACCAATGTCAAAATTGATTTTCTACCTCTTCATGGTAGTTGTCTTCTAGAGGGTTAGGAGATAAGGGTTGTTGTAACTTCCTTAGGAAGCCCTTGAATCCTACATTATCGACGAAGAACTTTATCGTCCTCACAGGGTCAATTTTGGATAATAACAGTACATGCTGAAAATTGAGGGCCAACTAACAAAAGAAGAAACAACATACACTAATAAAATCTGGGAATCAAAACCAAGAAAACAAAACTTCTCTCAATGATGGTACTAGTTGGTGATGAAATCAATGTGTGATGATCAAACCAGAAAGGGGCTAGGATATGGTGGAATAGTTACAATGCCGACCTACTTAGGACTTTCACCTTGGTGCAATATTTCACGCTGTAATTTTGTACCCTCCAAAAGGCTTCAGTGAGTTTGACCAGTAATACGTTCAGTGCAGGTGAGACTTCTCTTCATCGTCACCTCATGTAAGTACCTAAGGATTATGAAAAATACGGACACCAACTCGTAGTCAACCCCTAGGTGGAGTCACGGTCGGCGGTCGATCCAAGCGTATGGGTAGGATAACAAGTCAAAAATCAAACCTAAAGGCTCCCACACAAAATCATGGGTATAACCTCAAAGTGACCCACAATATATTATTCGACCACTACAAATAGTTGGGCTACGGAGGGATAATCTTTGTAACTCACCGAAATGTGACCTCATGTGTAACCCTTGTGTGAGAAGGGGATCCCAAAAAAACCTATCACGAAGAAGTGGGTTGACTCTCCCTGTCTCAGGATGCTAATGTTTGTTTGAAAACTTTGGAGAGTTGTACTCACAACCCCTGAAATCAAAGTGCTAGTGAATCTATTGTTGGTGGAATATCCTAAAAACAAAATGTTCTAGATAAATTTTAATTGGCGATAATTTTTACAGTTGTTCTTTACTCAAGGGTGGTTGTAAGCCCGATAGTATGATGACTCAATTCCCCAAAATGCGAGAATATGGAATTCCTATTTAAGGGAAAGGAGAAAAGTTGTTTTCACTATCAAACACTAATATGCAAAGCATCTCCAATCAATTTGTTTCTCACTCAAAATCCAATGTAATGCTAAAAATTTTTAGAAATGCCTTCTAATATCAAACCAATCACTAAAATATATCCTTTTGTATATGTGAATGATAATCGGATGTAAAACTTCTAAATGTCAATCAGACTTCAGATTAAACAATCAGAAGAAAACCTCATATAAAACAAAAATACACTCTCGTCATGAAATAGACAAAGAAGGACAAAGATAACCAAATTTGCAAACAAGAACCAAAAAACCTCAAATAAAAGAGAAATTTTGGAAAACTAACCTCAAATATCAAATGGAAGGTTCACGGTCTTTTGGATTTCCTCACAAAATATTCCACTCGGTCATATAAAGGAGAATAAAACAACAAGTTAACTCTTTGTCTTTGCTGACCAAGAGTGACTTTAAGGCAAGGAAAGAAAATGTCCAATTCCCAAACAAGAGGATATCAATCCTTAAAAAATAGAGTATTGAAGGCCAATACCAAGATGGATTGAGAGTATGAGTCCCTGAGCAAATGCCAAAACCAATAAATAGCTTCGCCAAGATGGAAACTTACGTAGGTACTCACCACCAAAAAAGCTAGAGGGTAAGCTACGGTGTAAGGGAACCCGAGGAGCATTCAGTTCTCTTTAGCCAAGGCTAAAGGGAGTTCTAGAATTTGATAGCAAAGGGGGGGGAGTGCTTTGCTCCAAAAAACTCATAAAAATGCTCAAAAACTCAGAAAATCAAAGAAATTCAGTCAATCAGGGTGATCATGATGACATAAATAGGTAATCAAACAAATATAAGAATCAAAATGATAATATGGAGAAGATCAAATTAGTCGGAAAAGGGCCAAAACAAGATCAAAGAAAGGAAACAAAAAATCAGAGAGATCCTCCCTAATTGGGTCGCCAATTTACATTGTGGGTAGATCCCCTCTGGGACAAGTGGATTCTCTTGGTCTCTAGACTCCTAGGCCAAGACAAAAAAGTGCTGCTATGGACGACTTCTTTTAAGATCTAATCAAGCTAATAGTAGAAGGAGAAAGATATGTACATTGTTAATGGTGTTCATCCATGCAAAGTCCAGGCTGAGCTCCAATCCTAAGCTCCCTGATAAGATCACGTAGGAAAAGCAAAGATACAATGGACTTCCTACTCTCCTGATATTAGCTCAAATATAGATCCATCTACTACAGAAAACTCATATGGAACAAGCATAAGTTTGAAGAAACGTACCTAGCATTGATTATTATGAGAACAAGTAAAAGTACTTACAATCCTTTGAATGAAGGTTACAACAGCTTCTTCCAATTCTTCTCATCCAACCCCTTTTCTCAAGCAATCTACAGCGGTGCTTTGATGAAATCTCAGTCATGAGATCATAATTTTCCCATCTCCAATATTTTCCATGTACCTTTCACCATGAGAAGGTCTCCTTATATAACCTCGGAGAGGGTGCAACCACCTGAGAGATATTTGGGATGAGTTGAGGATTCCTCTCCTTGGAGTTGAGGATCTTCCCTAGATCATGCCTTGACCATCTACATGAATCCAACCACCTTCGGAGGTGAGGGATTCTTCCACTGATTTTCCCTCAACAAACCCAAAACTTGCTGAGAAAAGGGTGGCAGCTCCCAAAAAGTGCGGGGGCACCAAAACTTCCCCAAAGAGGGATTGAGGTGCCGGCACTCCCTTGTAGTGGGTAGGGGAGCGATCCTCTTCAAAATCCATTTTTAGTGGTTCTTCGGTGGAAAAGGTTTGGCTACTCCTTGTCCAAGTGACTTCTCTTCTTCAAAACTAGTCTTAAGTGTCTTTGTGATGTCGTTAGAGGCACAACATGGGAAATATGGAAGTATGATGTTTATGACACTTGCAACACTTGTAGTCAATATGACACTAGAACAAGATCGCGACACTTACAACACTTGTAATAGCGAAACTTGTGACACTATCCAGTGATTAATTTTGAGGTGTAACAACAATATATCTCATAATCACATGTAATAACAATAGCATCATACACAAATCAATTGATAAAGCTTACATGTGGGTAGGTGGGTTTTGTCCGCGTGGGAAAAAAAAAAAAATTCTCGTGTCCTAAAAAGGCGTAACATCCTTCCTCTCAAATATGTACCTTCCAATGAAGTTCAACAATGGGTCTAAAGCCACCGGAGAGGAACTAGTGAAGGATGAAGTAATCATTGATAATGAGGGTAGAGGGTGCATATCGAAAGAATGGCGATATTTCCCAATAGCCACAAAAATATGATCAAGGTGCAATTGCATCCCACAATTTCCATGGTGATATCCTAAAAATTTGGTCACTAGCTACCTCGGTCAAAGTCACGGAATTTAGATTTTGACCTAGAAATGTGTCTAGGGCTCGATCCTATCCAAGAGGTGGGTGCCTCAAGGGGGGATTCATAGAACAACTAGACCTTGGCCTTCAACCCTTCATGGGTATCTCCACGCCTTATGGTGTTAGGAACACTTGACTTGGAGGATTTAAATTTCCCTATTTGAAAAATTCGATTGTTTGGTCTTGAGAACTAGATAATGAGGATTTTTTTGGATGCCTATCCACGAGATCCTACCTATACTAAAACAATTCTTTTGGCACCTCTGTGGAGGAAAACTTAGTGAGTTTGAAAAACTTTAGATGTGGTTGTTTGAGAGATTGGGGGTGTAGACCAATCTGGAACGAAATTAAATAGGAGTGTAGTTTACGTCAAGAAAGGGGTGGGGTGTTTTTGGAGTCCCTTTGGAGGAAAGTTACTTCAACCTCCATGATTTGAGATGAAAACTATGTGAACGAGTAGTGACTTTGTTTGTGAACAGGCGAAAGTGGGAAATTTTTAATAAGTTAGGTGTCACCTTGATGCATGTGAGACTTTGTGTGGTCCTTATAAGTCTTGATTACCTAATTTACTACATGTCATTGTTAACCTTGTGTAATTTTAAAGTGCCTAGAGAACTAGCATGTGGACATTTGGGTCCTTACCAATCCTTTAAATCCTAGTGTGATTTAATCTAAGAAAGCTTCAACAACTAGTCCTAGATTTGGACATGTGGGCATGTATGGGCCTACAGAGCACTCATCTTTTCCTTAGTGATTTAATCTAAGAAAGTAAATTCAAAACTATCTATCTTTTGTAGCATGTGGGCATGTGGGTATACAAATTTAAAGATGTGTTTGAAAAGAAACTAAGAGAGGAATCTGAGGGGTTGTTGTCCTCTCCTAAAGATTTTGTCTTTAAGGAGATGAAATTTCCCTCAATAGTTTTTCTCATTCTCAAGATTGCTCTTTGTGAAGTGAGAAAGAGCATACTCAAAGATTGATGTTCAATTTATGGTCTCAATGCAAGTAGTTATATTTGTGATATAGAATGATTCCAACAGCTTTAAGCAAAGAAAACCATCCATGTGGAAAATGAATGCAAAAAGAGGATAAATATGGATTTTTAACCCCTAAGTGCCTATGTTTTTGACTAACCCTTCATGTGGAGAGGGAATCTAAGTGTAGTGCATATTACAATCTGCATAGAATCAACTTAAGAAGGCTATGGGCCTCAGCGAGATCTAAAACCCTTTACAATGTGATTTTCTGGACAGATGCGCGGGTCGCAGAGTATATAAAGGCGCATTGGGAACCAATGTGCAAATTAAAAATGAATTTTAGTAGTGCATAGGAATTGGATAAAACACAGTTGGTTTGGTGCACATTCTTAGAAGACATGACCATGGGTTAAAAACCCATGCACTTTACAGTATGGCCGTGAAAGAAATTTAGGATGAAATTCTCTCAACTCAACACTGAATTTATCTTCTTGCAGGCAGGCCTGGTTTGGTTATGATTCACACCAAAGTTAAATAAACCAAAATGAAGTGCTCAAACAGCAAGTGGGGAAATTGATACCAATGCCAGGTGGATCGTAATCTATTACATCCCTTTAAATTAAGCCTAAATGAGAAAATTGGAGGCATTACAAGTCCAGTTAGGTTAGTTGGACAAGACAGCAGTGAATGCAAGAGTTAGAAACATCCAAGCAAAATAAACAAATAACTAAGCTAATAACAATAAAATAAACTAAACTAGAGTGCATAAGAGAAATATAAAAATTAAATAACATTCATGCCACCAATGGATAGGATTGTATTGGTGTTTTCCCACTAATACACCAAAGAGAAAGGGAGACTTATGGGTTTCCTCTTCCTCAGGGAGGGCTCTTGAACCCCCAATGATTGAGCTCTTCTTACAAGTAACAAACTAAAAGGGAAATGGTGAAGAAAATCCAAAACACATTCACTCAAGAGGGTGATATGAATGGATAAATGAAATGGTGCTTTCATGCTCTTGATGAGGAAAGAGGATCCTCTAAGAGAATATAGGTAGTATAACAATACAAATGAATTCCTTGAAAATATAGAGCGTATGGCCTCTTTTTAGAGAAAATATTTGAGGCATTATTCAACCCAGGTCTTTAGTGTGAACAAGGGCTCTTTAGGGCACCCTTAGGTGACCCGACCCCCACTTTCGGATTCAGTTGAGATTTGGGTGTCAAAACAACTTGGGAGATGAACCCGAAGTGGGTGGAAGGCCGACCAAAATCATAAATGTGTTGTTATGAGGTATTACTTACGGCTTTTTCATCCACCAGTCATGCATCGGTGCATATGTGCTTTTGGTGTTATTAAGTGTCGCTGTGCACATCTTGCCTTTGTATCCCTTGGCACATCTTTGATTTTTAACTAGTTGTATAGTTTGTGTCCTTTGGAAATGCATTTTTCTGGGCCATGGATGAACTAATAGGTGTTTGAAGATGTTGGATTCTGTAACCATTTGCAGAAGAAATTCCGGTGATACTTGAGGCGTATTTGTGTATTCAATGAACAAAGAAGACCACATCCAACACCTAACCCATATTTTTGAAGGTGTATCACGGTATATCATAAATCCTAAGAAAACATTTTTGGTATTGAAGAGCATAAGCTCCTAGGCCACATTATATATCAGCGAGGCATTCATAGGCTGGAAAGGATTAAAGGCCATAACTCTCAACTCGTTGCTTACCTCACAATAAAGCTATCGCGATGCGTTCTTCGGGAAAATCAATTTTGTGAAAAGATTCACTCCGTTCGAAACTATCAAAACCTTACAAAAGATGATCAGTAAAGATGTCAAATTTAAGTGGGATGATAAATGAAATAAAGACTTCGGTGAAATAAATAATGCTATATCCCAAGCCCCGTGTTGCAAAGTCACGATTTCAACAAATATTTCTTCCTCTACACTTTCACCTCCGATCAATCATTAGCCGCGGTTTTGACTCGAGAAGGATGACAACAACAAGGCCTGGTATTGTTCATGAGAAATAACCTCCAAGGAGTGGAACTAAATTATCTTGCTATATATAAACATTCTTATGTAGTCTACAAATCAGTAAATCATTTCATATCTTACATCTTTAAGAACCATACCAAATTAAACGTACCCCTTATGATCCGATCACTATTATTTACTCAATGGGAGATGGGGGAAATAAGAGGGGACTGGATGGAAGTAGTCCAAGATTTTTATATGGACATAAAACATGTTAAACTATTTAAAGGACAAAGATGTTATGCAAACTGGAAGTTGAAGTGAAAGACCAAGTAAATGAAGACCCCATATGGGATAATGAAATGGCACTATGGTGTGGTGAAGCTTCATACATTTCCCTAAGGCAAGAGTCTTGGTATGATAAATGACTTATCTCCTTCATCATGGGACTTTCCTAGAAGGCCTAAATCCCAGGGAAAGGAGGCTCTCAAGTTAAAATATATGCAATATCGCCTCATAAATTCGGTACTCTTCAGTCAATTATGATGGGGTACTTTTAAGATGCCTCAAGCTAGCGCAGAGCGGGCAAGTTACGAGGAACTCCATGATGGTCCTGTTGGTGGACATTTTGTAGGAGACACTACGCTCATAAGATACTGAGAGTTATTTATTATTGGCCCACTTTGTCCAAAGATTCCATGCATGCATTAGAAACCTATAAAATTTACATCAATTAAGCAGGAGAGAGGAGGGAAGCAGTCCCACTCAGCGGTGGCCATTTCTAAACCTTTTGAGCAATGGGGGTTAGATATCATATGATACACATTACACCCAACTCTTTGAAACAACACAAGTACATTCTTACTACAACCGATTATTTCTAAAGTGGGGTGAAGCCTTCCTCTAACGTGGCGAAGGTAGTAGTAATCCAATTCATAGAACAACAATTAATCACAAGATTTAGTGTCCCTTATGTTCTTTTTTGACAAGCGGCTTAGTACACAACCCCTTTATTAGCGAGTTTGCACTAGAAAAAGGAGTCATAATCAGATACTCTACAAATTGTTATCCACAGGGAACACTAGACAAAGGAATCATAATTAGATACTCTACAAATTATTATCCACATGGAAACAAAGTGGCAGAATCAACTAATAAGAACCTGGTAAGGATATTGAAGAAAATGGTTGCAGATGACCAAAGGAATTGGCATAATTTACTCCACAACGCTTTATGGGCAGATAGAGTCACACCCAAGGAAGCTATAAGAAATTCCCCATACTTTCTAGTATACAGACAAGAATCCATTCTCCTGAACAAGCTTTATCTTCCATCTCTTCAACTGGCTCAAGATTCTAGAAGACAGCCTTCATCAGTCATACAACAAAGAATTGACACTATGCTCATGCTGGAATAAGAAAGGGAAAAATACAAATCAAAATCCATAGCCCACCAGCAGACCGTTAAAATATGGTTTGACAAGCATAAGGCTAAAGAGAACAATTTTGAAGTAGGAGACTTAGTCCTAAAATGGGATAGAGAAAATGAGCCTAAAGGCAAACATTCTAAGTTTCAGAATCTATGGCTTAGACCTTTCCAGGTGGCTGAGAAGATTTGGGAAGGCACTTATCGGTTACAGAATATGAGGGGGAAACTTGACACCCTCCCTGTAAATGGACAAGCCCTAAAACAATATTTCAATTAAAATAATAATAATAATAATAATTTTTTTTGTTGAGTTTTATTTTATGTTTCGTGTGTGTGTTTCATGAGTTTTGTTTCAGCTATCTCGATTGCGAATTTGCCTTTATTTTATTTTTTTGTTTTGATTTTCCCACTTTTGAAGGTTGTTTTTAGCACAACAATGGTTGAACTCAAATCTTGCGGTATACATAACTATGTTCCTAACTCATCGCTCACATACAACACAAGAAACGTCGAGGAACCTACAGTTGTTTCGAGGGGTCCTCTAACCTATGCAAATGAACAACTTTGGAGACATGCAGAAGTGCCTGACTAGTGGTCTGGTGAAACCTTAAGGGAAATTTGGAAAGATGAAAAGGAATACATGAACCCCAAAGAAAAAGATAGCAACAAATTCACCTTAACCATCTCACTTTTCAAAATAAACATACTTCATCCTCTCCCACTCGCTCGGAGCATTTTTACGAAATAAAACTGATTTTATCAAATGAGTGAATAGTAGGAGAGGGTATCCAGATAAATCTAATGGGGCTATGGGTGATCGTTGGCAGTGGATCAAGGTTTGTGATATTGGGGTGACTCCGTCGATGCTATGGACGCTCGCTGGCAGTGAAGAAACACCGTACCAAGTGAGTAAAGGAAACTAAAGGCTTCATGCCAGTGAATACTTTACTAGACTTTTGTAGAACAGGGCATGAGTCAAGGTTACAGGAAACAAAGGAGGAATAAAGTTTAAAAACCCCATAGGCATACCCAGAAGCATCAACCAAAGAAATTCAAATGCAAGATTAAAAGAGGCTCTGATTTAAAACCAGTTAAGTTCTCCACTAGCTTTCGCATCATCCGATTCTGAAGGAAGAACAAAGTTTCTTCTTTTTCCCAATAAGTCACCATTTGTTGAGCACTCAACACACCCTAAAAAGTCGATGTCAAATTTTACTTTTTGGGTACCACTTGATCTTTTGCACTGACTAATTCGACTTCAGTATGAAAAATGTTGCTTGTTCTTTTCATTTTGTTTCTCTTAAGTCTCTCAAAGTTTGCTTGCACATGTGAAAACCCATAACTTAAAAGACTAACATTTAATTAAAGAATCGATAGCCAAAATGTTTCCCCCGACGTGCTCAAAGATTCGGCATTGGGAATAATTAAAGATGAAATAAAATCACTCGAGAAAACCACAGTCATCGAGCGTTGATCCTCATCGGCGTTGGAAAAAGGAAGTTTTCTTTCATGACAGGAATCACACAAGAATATCGTTGATGACCAATCCCTTCAACATCAACAAAAGGCTAAAATAGTAAGCATTAACGAATAAATAAAGGCTTTGTTGATATCCGATCCCAAATACCTTTATGCATTGGAGTTTTAGAAAGCTAGCCCATAGAGAACATGATAAGTTGATCCCCGATCGTCGACCCTCGATACCTTTCAGCATCGACAATCCCAGGTTTATTTTAACACACACATCTTGTTGAAACCTTGGACTCCAATTGAGATACACGATCAAACCACCTATCCTCATCCACCATATGTCATTTCCATAGTGGTTAAACATACAATCTAGTTTTCCCCTGAGTGTTATTGGTTCCTAAGGCCCAAGTGGCACCCCAAATTGGTCTTGCCACGTCAACACTATATGAAGAAATTAATCAACATCAAAGGTTCTTATCAAGAGGATACCAATGAGATAATTCACCACGTATCGCTAATTCTCGATCTGCCCACTAAGAAAGCGATGTGATGGGATGTTTTAGCACTAAGATATGTTGGATCTGAAGCAGTTAAAGAAGTAATTAATTCCAAATCTCGCATTAGTTATTATTTCGTGCTTGGATCAAATTAGTCATTTGAAATTGTTGATATGGAACACCACCCTCCGCACCTCTGTTGTCAACCCATGATGAATTGAATTGTAAGGATTCAGTGGCAGATCTCATTTGATTTCCACTCATAACCCGAGTTAATTGGTTGATACACCATGATAGTTTCTTTCCCATTTAAATTATTTTGAGCAGTTCATAAACAAGGTCATCATGCACAAAGAAGTTTAGAGCATCCAGAGGAGAGAGATGAGCAATTCAGAAGACGTTTCCAAGGTCCAGTGAGTATTAAACAACATGTTTAGAAAGCATTACATGTATGTACCAGTCTATGGATTTTTATTCTTCACTTCATTCATTTTTATCTGGTGTTACTCTCTACGCATGCCCTAAAGATTGATTTCTATGGTAGGAACAATGCCTCCAAGAAAACCAACCACCAAGAAATCTCCAAGAGCGTCAAATCTAAAGGAACCAGATGTAGGAGAAGGGTCTTCCCCAGTGGTCGCAAAACAATTGAAATTTACTACAAAGTCGGTGCCCTGTTGGCAGGCAATACAATTTTTTCTATTGCCTCAAAAGATGCCTACACCTATGTCTTCTGAATTTCAAATTGTCATCGCTTTTTGCAAATTAACGATATTTTCATTTCATACGACACTTGCAAATTAGTTTCGATTTATTTTTCACAACTGA